>PVLA01011528.1:0-52355 GCA_004027455.1 Hydrochoerus hydrochaeris | reverse complement strand
GGAGGGGGAGGAAGAGGAAGGAGGGGAGGAGGAGGAAGAGGAAAGCACCCCAGTGCCACCTCCACTGGAACAAGGTGAGGCAGCGCGGGCCCCAGAGACCTCAGCTCCTGCCTGTGCGGGCCTCAGAGGGTCACGGGAAGGATGGCAGGGCCCTGTCCTGGTGACTCTCAAACCCCAAGTCCCCAGGTTCACACTAGACTGACTCTGGTGTCACCGTCCCCACGGGGCGGAAACTTTTCCAGGACCAAGGGTTCGCCCTGCTGTCTGCAGGGCCCCCCTGAGGCACAGCGGACACCTGCTGTGGTCCTGGGTTCCAGAGAGCAGAGGCTGGGAAGGCTGCGGTTTGAGGGGGGCCCCAGGAGTTCAGCTGTGGAAAACTCAACCCCAGGAGCCCCTCGCTAGCGTGCTTGGGAGCAATAGGGGTGGGGCCTCGTGAAAGAGACCCTAGCTGACACCCTGGCGGTCCGTCCAGTCCACGGGTGCCTCTGCCCTGTGATGACAAGGCAGGACAGCCTCTCAGGTGCAGAGCTGTGACCCATACCCCCCAACATCTCCACTGCAGTTTCTGAGATAGGGTCTCAAACTATAGTGCCCAGGCTGGCCCTGAATGCTTAGCGATCCTCCTGCCTCAGCCTCCCAAGTGCTGGGATCACAGTTCCAGAGTACAGGTCTAAGAGCAAGGTGGGACCAGCACGGGGACACCCGTTCCGCCTCCCCCGCCACCTACTTGACGTGCTGTCCCGTCCTACTGGCCTCTGCGGGCGGCCTTGCGTCGCAGGACCCGGGCATCATGGGCTGGATGGGCTGGCTCAGGAGCAGCCTTGGAGCGGAGGACGAGAAAAGACCAAGGTCGAACAGCAGCCAGGTGGCCAGCTCCCACTCTGTGTTTGGCAGGGCCACCTCCAGGCCACCAGGACCTCAGGACCTCTCCCGTCACCTCCTGCACAACCCTTGGCATCTGGCTGAACTCCACCCCCCTCCAGGCAGACAGTGGGGAAGAGTGTACTTGGTGCCTCAGTTTCCCTTTTCATGCAGCTGGGTGGGCAGCATCGCACCTGAGCTGCCGGTCGTGGCTGAAGTCGGGGCCTGGCTGGCACTGGCTGGCGTCCTGGGAGGCAGGCACGGGGGCGGCCAGGCTCAGAGCTGGGGGCAGCAGTGCCGCGGTGCTGCCGAAGGGGGGCGGCAGGCTGGGGGCCAGGCGGCTGCTCCCCTGCACCACCTGGGGGCTTCGCATCTGCTTTGGACCCTGGAGCATTGTTGAATAGAAAAGAGAAAAAAGTTCAGACAAGCTGGGAGTGGTGGTGCATGCCTGTAATCCCAGCAGGCCAGAGGCTGAGGCGGGAGGATCTCAGTTCAAAGCCAGCCTGGGGCAACATGGCCACTTCAAAAGACCCTGCTTCTAAATAAAAAATGAAAAAAGGCCGGGCTGAGGCTCAGCATGAAGGCTCTAGGTTTGATTCCCTGTGGCATAAACAAAACAAAACAACAAAAATCTCACTCTCAGCTCAGGTCATCTCTACCAGAAACATTCCAGGCGCAGAGTTCCTCCTCCCTGCTGGGCTTTCCCCCCTGAGATACTGAGGTGCTGAGCACTTTCACGGTTACCACTGGCTTCCCGTTGGATGGGAGGCTCCAAAAGGATCCTGGAGTCCCTCCTGTCTTGGCTGATGCCAGCTTCTCAGTGGCCAAGTAATGCATGTGCCTTGAACCAAAGCCTGCTTTGCAAAGTCTGCCTCAGATACACAGGCTCCTCCAGGCCTCTCACTGCCCCAGGGCCTTTGCACAAGCTACTCTTCTGTGTGAGATGTTCTGCTGCTGCCACTGCCGAGGCCCCACGGTACTATCTTCTCCGAGAAGCACCCCCACCCCGGCCACCTGTTTAAACCTCCAATTGCCCCCCACCTGGCTTTCCTACCTAACCATAGAATGACTCGCTGTGAGTTTTACCCTCTCTCCCCTCCACTTTTTCACTCAGTGCACAGCACCTGCTCTACAAACGCTGGCCTGGTGGAATCAGAGGTGAGGGAGGCAACAGAGGGGCAGGTCTGGCTCTGCTGTCTGTCCTGCCTGCCGCCCTGATGCCCCTCCCCACGGTGACACCACGGGACTTTCCCACAACATCCTGCGGGATCCAGCAGTGCAAATCCTGTTCGTTTTCTCTTTTCCGGAATGTCTTTGGCTAGTTTTCAGCCATTTGTTTTTTCTGAGGAGCTTTCAAGTGAAAAGCCTCTATTTTCAGGCAAAACCCTTCCAACCTGGGTAAGGGTGGGCTAGGCTCCTAGGCCCTGCAGCGCGTTTGTGCTCCACACCCGCGAATCCCGTCAGCCACTGCTCAGAAACAGCAGACAGACAGCGAGGTCTGCCCTGGCACACAGGTCTTTTCCTATCACGATTCCCTGAGTGACACAGCTTGCCCCATGGAAAGCGCTCAGGGTGATTTAAAGTGCGCGGGGTGCAGCGTCACAGTAGAGAATTTGCTGGAGCGAGCAATTCCCTGGCTTCCATGCCAGCACTAAACAAATAAAAAGTCTCCAGGAGGACGTGGGTAGCTTCTATGCAAATACTGGTCCGTTTTAGGAAAGGGACTTGAATGCCCGGCTCTTGGTACCCACTGGGGCCTTGAACTTGCGCCCTCTGGTGCTGAGGCCCACTGTGTCCTGGGTGGGGTGGGGCTGTGGGTGGCCTCTACTGAGGGGCTCGGGCTACAAGAGAAGGGCTTGGCAGGGACCTGGGTGGCCTGGAGGGCCAAGGCTGTCCCTGGTGAAGGGACAAGGAGTGAGGGGCTGCTCCAGTGGGCAGTGGCAGAAACCAAGAGCAGGCGAGGGGACGGGGGACGGGTGTGCCAGGCCCACCAGCATGAGGGCCGGGGTGTCCTCTGCTCCGGCTCTAGTGTGGACTGGAAGTGGAAAGCTGCCTGGGGTCCTCAAGAGCAAAAGTGCGACATCCAGAGGGAAACCAACACAACTCGGACCTGCAAAGTGACTTTTAAAAATGTAGAGAAAAATCCGCCCTAGTCCAGGGAGCAGCGGCTTGTCTTCCAGGTCCCGTCAGCTGCAGGGACCAAGTAGGTCCTGGTTTCTCCCTTGGGGGAAGGAACACACGGGCCGGGGCACGAGTACCTGGCTCGAAATCACGCTGGACTCTCTGAGCAGGTGCTGGCTTGTGACCTGGGCCGAGGCCATCTGTCCCGGAAGCTGGGAGCTGGTCACAAGCTGGGGCTGCGACACGGCAGCCACCCGCTGTGGCAGCTGCTGCTGCTGCGCCTCGGGCCGCTGGGCACTGCTGAAGCTCAGGGAGATGGTCGGCTGCTGCAGGAACATCTGGGGGTGGAGAGAAACAGCTGGAAGGGGGCAGGGGTGCCTGGCAGGCTCGCACCTGCTCCGTGTGCCCTGTCGTAGGAAGGGGGCCGATCTGCAGTGTCCCCTGAGTGGCCTGGAAATGGTGCATTGACTCAGCGGAGGCAGCAAGTGCCAGGATGCCCAGCCTGGGACTGGACAGAGTGGTCAGGCCGGGGAGGCGCCATCTCTGCCCACACAAAGGTCGTCAGCAAGGGCTCAGGTCTGACGTTGTGAGATAAGTTGGGATCCAGACACTTTAGGGATGACTTGACGCCCTTGCTGACAGCCAACATAGGCTCAGTTTGTATCAGAAGGAAGGTACCTGGGGGCTTCATGTCTCTGGGTTCAGTACCTGCACATCCAACCCTCTTGGGTCAGAAATATTTGGGAAAAAATTCCACCTGTACCAAACCGTACAGGTCACCATCTTCACCAGTCCCTAAACAGTGGAGGACGACAGCCATTCACACAGCACCTGCTGCAATTAGGTAGGTGGACTCCAAGTCATAAGCCAGGGGCGATTTGTGGGGTGCGGGTGGGGTCCATGCAAATGCCATGCTATTTCCCATAAAGGACTCGAGCATTGTGGGTTTGGGTATCCGAGGGGAAAGCTGGGACCCAACCCTCATCAGCCCAGAAGGCTGACTGTATTTGAGTTAAGCTGCTCAGAGCGGAGGAAGCTTTTACTATCTTTCCTTTGCTGGGTGCACGAAATGTTTGACAGATTCGGACATGTGAGATCTGCCAGGAAACAGGTTTGAAGACATTGATTATTCATAATTTGCTAAACTCCTAAACTAAATGAACACAAACACACACCAGGGGAAGCACTGTTCTTGTAAGGCTGAACCAGTGGACTTGGAAGAAAAACGGGATCTGTCAGCTGACTCGGTGCTGAAGGCGAAGAGCTTTAGGTGATTTCTGCAATAATTTAACCAAGGACCTATCGATACCTCTTTTAGCAAAACTCCTTTGGCCTTATAAACACTCGCTAATCTTAGCCGTGTTGCCTTCCTCTGTGGGGTTCTTGGGGGGCACTGCCTCCTCTGGTGCCCGTGTGTTCAGCCTGGACCCAGGACCCAGTGCCGCCCTGTGACTGGGCTGCCCTGAGCTCTCCTCCTCCTGCCTCCCCCAACCCCAGCTGGACGCCCACGTTTCAGAACAGGACGCTGTCAGCAGCAGGCCGGGAAGGCTGTGCTGGGCACTGTCTCAGGGCAGGGCCCTCGTGCCTGAGGATAATGTGACAGATAATTCCGTGCACGGCTCGTTCACAGCAAATGGGTAACCTATTCCCACCACCTCAGTGAAAACCCCACAGTCAAACCCAGTTACCAGATACAGCCAGGGCGTGCTCTGTTCCTGACAGGCATTCATGATCATGTAGCTGAGGATCCAGTCGCCCACCCACCCTGCATTAGCGGGAGAACCTCGGCAAGTCCATCGCTCTTTAGCTCTTAGTTTCCTCATGTGTAAGTCAGCATCACTGACATCACAGAGAGGGCTACAGAAGCACAGTGCACACAAAGACCCGAGACTCAGGAGACGGAGAATGAATGTTAGGTAGCAATAATATAACGGAGTCAGGCATGGTGGCACGCACCAGTAATCCCAGCACTTGGGAGGCTGAGGCAGGAAGATTGTGTGAGTTTGAGGCCAGCCTGGACTACAGAGTGAGATCCTGTCTCAAACTACCCCCTCTACCCTGCCCCGCAAGTGTAAAAGAAAAGATACTTTCTCTCCTTTGACTCTTGGGGCATATTAAAATTGTCGAATGAATGAAAAAAATACATGAATGATTGAGTGAAACATTTCGCTTAAACCATTTCTACCTGTGCTCTGTAACAGACTGTTTCTGTGTCTCTGTCCTGATGAGGTTGGAGTTTGTTCTTGGGCACCAGAAACCGAATTCTGGTTATTTTTCTTTTTTTCGGTACTGGGGATCGAACTCATGACTGCACAATTGCCAGACAAGCATTCATGCCGCTGAGCTAAATCCCCAGGCCTGCGTTCTGGTTATTATTAAGTCCCTGCAGCACTCAGCCAGGTGCTTGATGCAGATGGATGGATGGGAGACGGGTAGGAGGAAGGGATGGACGGGGGCATGGTGGACGGGCAGTAGGATGGATGGACTGGGGAAGCTGAAAGCACCAACCAAGGGACACACAGTGTTCACTGGCCTTGCTAGCGATGTCCTGGTCGGCACTCACCCGAGCAGCCAGCAGAGGGCGCACACGCTCCCCAGAGGAGCCCGCGCTGGCCTTGCCCTCACCGTGGGCCTGGGGCCTCCAAGAGATCGTGGCCCAGCGGGGCCCCGCAGGACCCCAGCGAGATGCAAACGCTGCAGCCCGCAGCCCGAGAGGACCTTCCCTCCGGACCCAGCTGCAGGGTCACACTCAGCAAACCCACAACACAAGGTCTCAGGGACAGTTCTGAAAGGGGGAGACAGGACCCGTGCACCGAGCTGGGCGGGGCAGAAGACCCTGGAGGGAAGGCCTGGTTTGCATCCGCGTCTCTGCTGCCTCAGCCATGAGGCAGAAATGGGTTTTTGTTATTGTTGATTTTGGGTTTTTTTGGGACAGGGTCTCATGTAGTTCAGACTGGTCTTGAGCTCACTACCCAGCCCAGACAGGCCTTGCACTCAGTGACCCTCCTGCCTCGGCCTCCCAAGAGGGGACCACAGGCATATACCACCACACATGGCCTCATAAGGTGGAATTTTATGGTTTAAGAAAATGACTCCCTCAAAGGGTTTTAGGCTCAATTTTAGAGAAAACATGTGAAAACAAACAAAATAGTCTCCCATTTGAGAGGAAAAACTGTCAGAGGGAATAAAACAAACCGTAATTTTCAGGAACAAATCCAGCCTGCGCTCACTGTGAGCGATTCCTTGTTTTTCTTATCTGAGTTGACTTTCCTGGGTTCTGGCCTTTCTGAGACGCAGCAGGGGCTCGCCGGTAGGGGGCGCCACTGCGAACCCTCACGCGCTAAGGCGCCGTCTTTGGGGCTTCACAGGTGGCAGCCTCTCCTCCCTCCTCCTGCCTCAACTGTCCCCGAGGAAGGGAGGGGCGGGGCGAGGCAGGGCGGGAGAATCCCCTTTGCTTACTCTGTGCACAGAAAACACATGGTTGTTTGTCTTTTCTTTAAACAACTGCCACGCTTTGGTTAAGCTTGGGTTAAGCCTGGGAGAATCACCTCTCTAACTCTTGTGAGTAAAACAAGCAGGCCCACGGTAGAGGCAGAGTTCTCTGTGGATTTCCATGTTCTCTGCAAAATTCCAACACAGCAATAAGGACAAAGGGACAAACTCCAGGAAGGACCCAGAGGAGCGAACTGAGGGCCTGATGCCCCGTCACCCCCAAAGGACGCAGGCGCTCCTCCTGTGTGAACGAGGGAAAAGCCACGGTTCTTTAGGACGGGGCTCGGGCGCGACTCCGCTGCCCGTTATTTTAAAATCTTGCAGCCGGGTCGGGGGGCGGGGGGCGGGGGGCAGGAGGCGGCGGAGCCGGGCAGGAGCTCCGCTTTATGAGGCCAAGTGTGATGACATATGCCTGTGGTCCCCTCAGGTCTGCCTGGCTCTACACTGTTGCCAGCTCGATTTCCCCTCCTGAGTCGGGCAAGTTCGGGGCTACCACCCTCACCCCGAGGGAAACATTACAGTAGGGGTGGAATAAGCAAAAGGGGGCGACAGCTTGATCACTCTGCTTCCCTCATCAGTGTGGGGTGTCACTGAGGCAGGGGAGAGCGGCTGTGGCTGGTATGGACGCCAGGGAGTGTGGACACGGGTGGGAGGGACCAGTGTCCCTCCGGGGTCCCCTCGCCTGCAGGCAGAGCTGTGGGAGACCCTGGGAGGCAGATGGCCAGTGAGACCACAGAGCCTGCCGTCTGGGGCTCCTGAGCTTCGGGAGTGGGGTGGTCAGGTGGAGGGGTCTCTGTGGCAGGGATGGGACAGCGGCAGGGACAGCACTCTGTCACCCCCACTTCATCTCTCCTAAATGCTTGTGGTTCCCAGGGCAGCTGCCAAGGCTGGGGAAGACATGGCAACGCAACTGTCCAGGGCTGCAGTGAGTAAACTTGGTGAAAGTTTTACTAAAACCTGTCCTTGAAAAAGGGCCCGTCTATCGTGTTCCCTCCCCTAAGAAACTGCTCAGAAGGATTCCGAGAACTGGCGACTGGGGGTTCCAGTGGTCTTGATGCCTGCCCCACCCCCCGGGACCCTCAGGTGCCCCTAGGAGGGTTTTTGGAAGGCGACTGAATTCTGGGGAATTAGTGCGGACTTGCTGTTGGGGGTGGGGTCTGGCTGGAAGAGGGGCTTCTTGGGGGCCTGGGGGAGATCTGGCTCCCTCTCCGGCTCCTCCCTGACCCTCTGCTTCCTGTCAGCCATCAGGCGAGCAGTTCTCCTCCACCAGACCCTTCTGCCATGTGGTTCTGACCGTAGCCAGCGACCACCCAGGACGGGGACCATGAGAGTGAAGCCGCCCTGTGACCCAGCACTGAGACCCACCCTGCAGGAGGATCACAGGCCAGAGGCATGAATGGCCACGCACTGGGGCAGCAAAGAGTGAGTGCGTCCCCCGGTGTGACGGTGAGAGGCCTCACGGGCGGCCTGGAGCTGGAGGCAGGGGTGGTGGTCTGCAGAGGGGACTGGGGACCCCGGCCCACTGGGGAGCCAGACTGAGGGTCATCCGGGACAGGGAGTCACCTGCACGCTGGAGTCCTGCACCAGGCACAGCTGCTGCTGGATCTTGTGGAGCTCTTCTTGCTGCCACCGGATGTTGGCCTGCAGCACCCGCGTCCGCTGCTCCAGCCGGTCCTTGATGGTCTGAAACATGCTGAGCTGCGGGGAGAACTTCCCGGCACAGGGAGGACATGACGGCTCAGAGAGGCGGTGAGCCTGGCTGGGGTCTCTCCGCCACCGGGCCCAGCAGCTTTGGCTGCTTCCCTTCCGGTGCCCTGGTCATCCTCCCGGCATCCCTACACCATGGGGTCACAGGGCCCCAGCCGGCTGTCCTTAGGCTGGGATGACCGCAGGGCACATTTACTGGCTGACAGCCAGGAGGCCACAGAGGAGGACAGGACCTCGGGAGCCCACTCACAGCTGAGGTTCCAAACTGAGTCAGGTGGACAGAAGACCTGGGAGACGAGGGTCACAAACAGGGCATCCGAGAGCCCCTTAGCCTCCTAGGTGAGGCAGAGGTCATGACCCTCTGATGGCCTTTCTATTCTAGGCCCTGTGACATCCTGAATCTGGCCCTGGCTGTCTCCGAGCGGGTCAGGGGCCCCAGAGGGCCCCTCCGCTCCCTCTGCATGTGCACGCAGGAGAGGAGACGGGCACTGATGTCCCCCAGGGTGACTCTGGCAGGGACCAGCAGAGGACCCAGGTCTGCTCTGTGCAGTGCACCCCACTGCCCTGCTCTCAGGCCTTGGCCCCTTCTGGGGACAGGCTGGCTTTAGAGGCATCCTGCTGGGGTCTCCGCCAGTCACCTTCCCGTGTCTGCCTCCACATGGGCTCTCCTGCTGGACACCTCAGCTGGTCGGCACCCTGCCAGGGGCTCCCAGCCCTGTGGGGTCACTCCGGGCTGCGACTCCTCTTTATTCTTTCCTTTTTGTTTTCCCCTCTCCCTACCGTCCCCACTGCCACCCTCCCTTCCTCCTGGGCCCCTCTTGGCTTTACACTTCCTGTTGTTCCCTCCTTTTGTGCCCACAGACTCTCGGCTTTTCTTTCCGCCGCCTTCTGACCCCGTCCTCTGCACAGGAAACCGAGGGGACCCCGCAAATGGACAACACGGGAGGGAAAACCCCTCTTCTGCCTGCCTCCTCATTCTCTGCCTCCTCCTAGCCATCCTTCTGAGGCCGATCCAAGCGCCACCTCCTCTAAGAGGCCACTGGGACTGTCCTGTCATTGAGCCTGCACAGTCACAGGCCTGGTCACGGCAGTTTCTCCCTGTATCCGCCTGCGTCTCCCCTTCTGGGAATGAAGAGCCAGGACCTTGTTCCCACCCTCTCTGTGTCCCCAGCCCCCGGGGCCCCATGGCAGCTCTTTCAGTATTACAGAAGGAAGGAAGGAGTCACCCAGCAACGCTATAATCTTTAAAAAAAATGGTACTTATAGCTCTGGACCCACAGCTTTTAGAACCTGTCGGAGTCTTCTTATGCTACTGGCTTAATTCAGATCTTTTCTAAAACGGCTCAGCCACTTTGGCGCGGTCAGCCACGAAAGCTGTGCGGACGAGTGTCGGAGCGGAGAGCAGAGGTGGGCAGGAGGCGAGAAACACACAGGGAAAAGAGCGCTTAGGATGCGCGCGGTGTGATTTAAAACAGGGCGGATGTTTAGATTTAAAAAAATGTTACAGTCAAGGACACGTCGCCGGGAGCCCTCACTGGCGCCCCCTCGCGGTGGGCACGCGCACCCCGCTTCTTGCTGCTTTCTGAAGCGGCTCTGGGGTGCTCCTTCACGGGGTCTTCGGTGACGCTGCTGTGGCTGCTTGGTGTCCTGAACCCATTCAAAAAGATTCCCTTGTAGGGTCGCTTTGACTTTGGGGAACAGTCTGAAGCCACAGGGTGCTGGGTCTGATGCATGAGGCGTTCGGGGACGCAGCGTCCTGTTTGCACGAGCCCCCTTCCCAGGGGACGCGCTTGCAGCAGCATTCACTGCATTTTTGATCTCACCTCCTAAAGACCCTCATGAAAGAGGCCTTCAGAACTGCTCAGGGCTGCCAGAATCGTGGGATACGCAGATCTGGTGCGGGGGGGGGGGTCGAGGGAGGCGAACCCCGACGTGCCTTTCGCCGTAAGAGCCCTTAAAGATCTCAGCTTTCCCTGTGCACAGCGACCGCCCCGTGCAGGCGGGGGGACCAGACGGCCGAGCAGGACAGCTGCACAGGGGGTTTCTTCCCTTCGCTCACCGCGCCTGCACCTTGCTAGGAGTTGCCCCTGATGGGCCCTGCTTGGGGCCCACGTGTGCGTGACCCACATGACACCAACAGCCCTGGCGGACGCCAGCCCCTGTCCCAGACCCACCTGTGCCACCGGGGCGGGCGGACTCGGCAAGATGGTCTGAGGCAGGAGCTGCTGCGGGAGGTCACAGGCCGAGGGGGAGGACAGAGGCGCCTGAGAGAGAGAGAGAGAGAGAGAGAGAGAGAGAGAGAGAGAGAGAGGCTTTGTCAGTCAGCGCTGGGATCCCGAACCCACAGAGGCGCTGGGGCTGTGGGCGCAGGTTTGAAATCCTGAGCTATATCTGTAAAATCCCCTTGGATTTTGCAGTCTGCACACATCCACATCAACTCTGTTATACATATATTTAAAACCAGCTGCCCAGTAAATGACTCCACAGCCCCTCCACCCCCAGACCCTCTGTCTCCAAGGGAAACGGGCTCCCCTCACGGTCACACCCCCTGCCGAGAAGCTTGGGTGGCACACGTACTGGCATCGTGGCCGCCTGGCTGAGCCCGGGCACCGGGGCCTCTTGGGGGAGGGTGGTCGAGCTGGGCACGGCTGCGGTGCTGGCCTCGGCCATCAGCTTGGTCGGAGTGGCTGTGAGAAAGCAGGGAGCGGCCTTGGTGACATGCATGTCCTTCCCTGCTGTCTGAGTGGGAGGGGACTGTGTGTGGACACCAGAGCTGGGCAGACCTCTGAGGACAGAAGTCACATGCACAGAAGCAGTCGGAAGTCACCACGGGTGGGGCCCAGACCTGCTTCCTGCACAGGGTCCCACCACCTGCTGAAGCAACACCTTCCCAGGGACCCTAAAAGTGGGGCCATTATCCGATCTGCTTTTTGTGAGTGGAGACGCTGTGGTGTGGCTGGGGAGTCACGGCGTGGACAGTGGGTCACGGGTGGGAGTGGAGAGGACAGGGCAGCAGCTCTAGCTGTGGATGGCTCTGGCTTGACGTGGGGCCCCTGTTGCCCCGGCCTCCCCAGCACTGCACTCACAGGTGGGTTCCGACACGGCCCTGTGCGTGGACTTGTGGGAGCTCCTGGAGGACACCGACGGCGAGGGGCTGGCGTTAAGGCCTGGGGCGCTGGTGTCCAACGTGTTAAAGTGCGGCTGGGGGGCCAGGCGGGAGGCTTTGTCCTGAAACGCACAGAGAGCCCGGGTCCGACACCAGCGTCCGGACAGCAACTCGGCTCACTCTCTCAATGCCTGGAGCTGTTGGGACAGACCCCTGGCTCTCTGGGGACAATTCTAGACAGCGGAAGGGAGAGCAGATGTACCCTATAACCCAGCTGAGAGGTCAGTGTTAAGTCACTAAGTTGCTCAGGCTGGGCTGAAACTTGTGATCCTCCTGCCTCAGCCTCCTAGTGTGCTGAATAACAGGTATATACCACCATGTCTGATTTACAGAGAAGTTTTTCTATTTAGGTAAGGTACAGAATTTGAAGTGTTTTGTTTTTTTGTTTTTGTCTTGCTGAGACAGGGTCTCACTATGCAGTTCACACTGGCCTTGAGCTCACTTTGTAGCCCAGGCTGGTCTCAAACTTGCAAAGATCTTCATGTCTCAGCCTTCCGTGTACACCACCACAACTGGCTTGCAGTATTTTTTCTCTTCTTTTGCCTTTCTTTCTTCCTTCCTTCCTTCCTTCCTTCCTTCCTTCCTTCCTTCCTTCCTTCCTTTCTTCCTTCCTTCCTTCGTGGTGTGTGTGTGATATTGGGGATTGAACTCAGGGCCTATACCCTGAGCTACATTCCCTGTGTGTCTGTCTGTCTTTGTTTCTTTCTTTGGTAGCTGGGATAGAACTCATGACCTTGTGCTTGCCAGACAGGTGCTATGCCACTGAGCTATATCCCTAGCCCTATTCCCGGTCTTTAAAAACAATATTTTTTTAAAAATTTGAGACATAGTCTTGCTAAGCTACCCTAGGCTGGGCTCCAACTTTCAATCCTCCTGCCTCAGCCTCCCAGGCTCCTGGGATGACAGGTGTGTGTGTTTTTTATTAGAACAACTCACGCCAGGCTCCATCCAGCTGACCTCTGCCCACAGCCACTGAGTGGGGGCACTCACCTTCAGCACAGAGGGATGCAGGGCCTCCGGCGGTGGTGGGTCCTCCAAGGCCAGCTCCTGTCTCCTTTCCAGGAGGACATCGGCGTAACTGCTCAGGACAGTGGAGAACACACTGCAGGGCCCGGGTCACGGTGGGGCTTTCCCCAGCACACCCACTGAAACCAGCACCCCGATCGCCGGCCGCCCTGCCTGAGCCCCACCGGCCCATTCTCTGGTGACCTCAGAACACCCCTGTTTCCAGTTCCCTCTCTCTACTGTTCTATCCACCCCCTGAAATCTTCAAGCACAGTCGTCTCTAGAACACAGTTTCCTCAGCGGCACAGGCTCTGCCTTGGCATCGCAGACGCTGCCCACAGCTGTCCAGCCTGGACACCAAGCGCCTCTAGCAGTTCCATGCTACGCTGCTCAAAAAGTTTCTGTCAGACACACCTAGAACCTGCCAGACCTGGGAGCCGGTCAGGGACAGGACGCTGTCGCCTGGTTCACCCTCGCAGCTGCCGCCCTGCATCTTGGAGGTCAGAGGGGCCGAGCTCAGCCTTCCCTGGCCTCTGGGCCCCTGCGAGCACCCAGGCTGAGGGCTGTGGGCAGGGGGCCACGAAGTCACAAGCCACTGACTGCGAGGTCCCCAGGGCGGGCTGGACACTGGGAACTGAGGAGGGGCCTCTGGGTGTGGCACACAACGAGGGAGCAGCGCCCAGGCGTTCGGTCTCCGCTGTAACGTGGCAATGCTGTCTGTGACATGCCATCCACATGTGTCACCTGCACGCCGGGAATCATGTCTGGGCGACCTGTGACCCCTAATATAACAGAGGTGTTGTCCACGGTGAGTGTGCTACGCTGCTAGGGAACAGTGATAAGAGCAATGTCCTACACGTTCAGAATAAACACAATTTTTTTTTTTTGGTCTTTTTGAGACAGGGTCTTGCTATGCAGTTCAGGCTGTCCTTGAGCTCACTTTGTAGCTCAGGCTGGTCTCAAACTTGCCACGATCCTCCTGCCTCAGCCTCCCGAGTGCTGGGATTATAGGTGTGCACCACTGAGCCCAGCCAGACGCAAGTTTTAACACAATTTCCAAGCCATGGCTAGCTGAATCCAAGGCCGCAGAAGCCAGGGGACATGGAGGGCTGGTTGGGACCCGTGCCCTTCTAGCCCCTCTTGCTGGGCATGTGGCCTTCCTTCCCAGCCCTCTTGGCTGCCAGGGATCTCAGGGACCCCGTGCCTCGAGCAGCCTGGCTCCCCCAGAGGCTTGAAGCGGTTTTACAAACAGGGGAAATCAAGGGAGGACGTGTTTGAGTTATTTAGAGGCAGTGTTTTAATTTTCTCCTCAAAACAGTGACAGGGAAGGCGCGGGGGGGGGGGGGGGAGAAAAGGGAAAAATATGTAAGTAGGTCAGGGAAGCAGGAACTAAGTGATATGCTGGCGGCTTAACAGAGTTCCCGAGGCCTGCAGAGGGGCTGGACCAAAACCCCAAAGAAACCTATGTCCGGGTTGAACAGGGCTCGGGATCGGGGCTGCGCCGGCCGATGACCCCACGCTGCCAGGGGCCCGTCCCGTCCCGTACAGTACCTGACCACCGAGTGTGTGCACACGATGAACTCGGGCTTGGAGTTCCACTGGTGGTAGGTGATGTAGTAGTGCGTCTGCAGCCAGATCCACTGCTGCCCCTTGGTCAGAAACCGGTAGCAGCATGACTTCCCTTTGCCGAACTGCATCACTGTGGGCGGATAACAGACCTGCGTGTGACGCGGCTGCTGCAGAGCCGAGCTCTCCCCCGCCCTTACGGCCGAGATCCACGCTGGAAACCAGGTCCCCGCGTGGCTCATTTCCCGGTCCCGTGCTGTCAGGTGACAGGCTGAGCCTTGGTGAACGCCAATGCTTCTGTATTTGTGGCACTGGGCTGGGCAAGCGGGCTACACCTAAGCAGCACCCCCAGCCAATCACAGGACGGAAGCACAATCCACGTCCTTTTCCAAATGCTCAGAACCTGAAAGAGATCTTCCCACACGGGAGGATGTGGACAGAGGTTGGAGCTGGGGTGTAGTTAATTACAGAGCCCTGGCTTTCTTAGGGTTCCTCCTCGGGCTGCAGGGGACTGGCCACTGGAGTTCAGCCAGCAGCGAGAATCTAGACTCTGGGAGAAGTGGACCCGAGGGGACCCAAGGGACAGCAAGGCCCGGCCGCAGCTGGCTGTGAGTCCACAGTCTAACTCCGTCTACCCAGCTGTAGAATGGTCTGATTCAGATCCCTCCTTGCTGGGCCTGCAGGCCCCAGGGTTCTGTGTTCCGAAGATCTCAACAGTTGATACACTGTGTCAACTTGAGAGGTTTAGAAGTTTAATGAAGCAAGTCACCAGGGGCCACTTTGTAAAGAGCCTCATCCTGTGCAAGAGGAGGGCACAGGGTGGTGTAAACGCTAACTGCCCTGGAGGGGGGGGGCCTGTATGCAGTATAAGGCAGAAGAGGTTTGCGCTCCTTCTGCTCATTACTTTTGCTGTCTTGCTGCCTTGAAGTGTTGCCCCTGTGCCCTGCCACCCCGCCCTGGAGCCAGCTGATTATGGACTGAAACCTCCACAAACTGTGAGCTAAATAAACTTTTTCTCTTTTATCTTTGGGTGTTGAGTATTTTGTCCTAGAAACAAGACAAAAGTAACTAAAACAGGTGGCTTTCTGGGGTGCCCTGATTTTTTACACCCTGAGCATAATCCCTTGGCCTGAGCAATTTTTGCTCTGTTAAGAGTCAGGTGCAGCCATGAGTTTAAAGCAAGCATGCTTTTTGTTTTGGGTTTTGTTTTTTTTTGAGACAGGGTTTTGCTGTGTAGTTTGGGTTGACTTAAATTCACTGTGTAGGCCAGATGGACCTCGAGCTCACAGCAATCCTCCTGCCTCAGCCTCCCGAGCGCTGGAATGACAGGCATGTGCCACCACGCTCAGCCATAAAGCAGTTACGCTTTTCAAATGTGAATGCACATGAATCACTCAGGATTCTCATGCAAGTGGATATCCTGACTCTAGGCCTGGTGCAGGGGGCTGACCTACAGGTCTAGCAGAGCCCTGGTGTCCATGCAGCTGGCCTCCAGACCACACTTGGAGGAGCAAAGGATTAAGGGTTCAAAGATGAGCCTTAAATTCTGACAGCTGAGCCAGCTGGACCTCCAGTCCCTTCTTCCAACAACAAGGACAGTGGACTGGAGAGTCCTAATGGGCCCTGAACAAGGCACCTACCAGGGTCCAGGGTTTGAGGTCCATTCATTCACGGGCTGGGACTCAGAGCCCAATGGGACCACACATGTTCCAGTTTGGAGCTAAGACCTGGCACTGAAAATATAGCTTTTTGCTTTTTTTTTTTTTTTTTTGAGACAGGGTCTCACTATAAAGACCAGGCTCACCATGAACTCACAGGGATCCTCCTGCCTCAGCCTCCTGAGTGCTGGGATCATAGGAGTGGAGCACCCCACCTGGCTGGAGTGGTTAATTCTTGCCTCCCCTTTTGAATAAGAACTGGAGAAATGTGTCATTCTCACTCCCCCACCCCGTGAGCCTTACGGCCCCCGTGTTTGGCAGTGTGTCCTCTCTTCTGTGACACCGGCATTCCCACTGTGCCCCCAACGTCCTGTGCTCCTGCACGGCCACCTGTTCCTGGGTTTCCCAGCAGAAGTGGCTGCAGCAAAACGCAAGATCCAGCCTGTGCCAATCACTGTCGCCTCATGCCACAGAGAACCCTGAGCTGGGAAACTCAAACTGCCAGAGCCACTGGCGAGGGGAGCGTGGAGTCCGCCGAGAAGGAAGCCCAGCGCCTGGCCAGTGCTTGTGGCCGCTACCCGACCACGGGCTAAGGAATGGGCACGCACACTTGGCCTTTTGTCATTTAAAATGTCTCGCTCGGCTTTAACACTGATTCCCGGCGTCCTCATCATTCCTCACGAGGGTTCGAGAATGTCCACGTAGGTAACACTTAGAAGGGGCTGGGGCCGGCAAAGTCAGTTCCAGGTTAAAACTGGACAGTCATGTGGCCTCGACCTCTGCCATGCGCCCAATCCACTGCACGGAGCTCAAGAGGAGGCAGGTAGGGAGCAGACTTCGGGCCACTGGCACCCGGGGAGCACGCGGGGGTGGGGGGGCACAGTGCCCGAGCCGGGTGAGCGATACTCACGGTGCTGGTGGCACTTGGCCAGGAGCTCCAGGTCATCGATGTGGTAGTAGTCATAGCCTGAGGTGCCAAGCACTTCAAAGGGCAGGTACCCTATGATCGGAGGGGCTCTGCAGGATGAAGGGGTCGGTCACCTGAGAAGTCACCAGGCCAGCTGCGATGTCCATACGTGGGTGATGGTGGCATGGTTTGTGAGCCACAAGGAGAGGGGGGAGGGGGCTCATTTCCCAGGAACCAGGGGAGGGAAATGCGTCTCAGTGGTCAGACCCCGAGATGCCGTGTTTCCCAAAGGGCTCCACTTGGCTGGCCAGTTAGCACTCAGATTGCTGGATCCGAGTCATAGCAAACTGATTTCTATTGAGTAATTAAAAGCTGCTATCGACCGGCCCAGCCAGCCCCATGGCTGAGAGCAATGAGGAGTTGGAGGGAGATTTTCAGCTCTTCAGCTGTGAATACCATCGTAAAGAAAAGAAGAGAGATGGGGCTGGAGGACCAAAGTGGGTAGGGAGAAGTCAGAGGATAGGTTTCTTCTCCCCTCTGCTTCTGCCTCTCTGGGGTTGTGGGGAGCCCAAGCGGGGATCACCCCAGAAATGCCTCAGGCTGGGGTCCTGACCTGAACACAGAACCTGCAGGATAAGGCAGTGCATGGGAGGGAGCCCGTGTCCCCTTGGCCGGGGACAACTATGCCTAGGACGAGGACATCCTTCTGTGTCTCCAGGCCGGGCTGGACTCTCCTCCCAGGGGAGCCTGGCTCATACAAACCAGCACTTGAAAAAGACCCAACCCAGATATGTTTTTCTTTTCACGAACCTGTGATCCAGAAATAAAAATTTCCATTCCAAGCTATGCCTTGAAGTGAATTCCTCTAGAGGTTCATCGACAATGCACATTTCCTGTATCGGAAGGGGAGAACATAAGGTCGCTTTGGGGCACCAGACGCTCGCCCCAGTCAGGGTACAGGTGGGGAACAGAAGCTGGAACTGCTCCCCACCAGCCTCCCAGCTGAAACGGTACCTGTGGCTAATTTTGGTATTAGCTGGTATAAATTTACCTCCCAGGCTGGGGGAAGATACCTAGGAGCCAGCATGTCACACCACTGCCTTCCCATTTTCTGGAAGAGTGGCACACACAGGAAACAGCTTTTCATCTGAATGAGTCACTCACTTAACTCTCCACACTCATGCCAGAGAGGGAAGCAGTGGCCTAGGTGGGAAGCTGAGGGAAGCTCTGTTTCTCAGCATTCAATGCTCACCCAGGCCACCTCTGTGCGTCAGGGGTGGGAGGCTGGAGAGCTGGGCACCCAGCACCTCTGCAGGCCGAGCTGCTTTCAAACAAAAGACCAGGAAACCCAGGCAGGGGACAGGGCAGGTATGGCTGGCACAGACTGTCACAGCAAGGTAATTCTCTCCCATGACAGACAACAAATGACACAGAATCGGACGTGGCCCTGGCAGCAGACGCACCTTTAAGAACTGTGGCGTTGCCAGCCTGACGGTGGCGATGAAGCAGACCTCCTCTCCCAGCGGCACCCGGCACGGTCTCGACAGGGTGTTGTCAAAGCCATTACAGGAGGGGCTAGGCACTGGGGTAGGGGACACACAGGTTAGACTGGCTGGGGACCGCAGCCGTCAACTCCTCCCTGTATGGTGACAAGCCAGGCCCTGCTCCTGGGGCCTCACCGGCGCTAGGTGATCAAAACACATGGCGAAGGTTAGATTTCTGCCAAGAGTTCTTAGGGTAAAAGGCGCGTTGCTGCGAACCCCTTTTTGACCCACTAACTCCCCCAGCCTTGCCGCTTTCTGCAGCTGCTCCCGAGTCTGCTTTCCTGAGTGTCTCTACGAGGTGGGATCCGAAGTGCAGTGAATGCTGTGGTCGCCTGTCGCCCCCCAGAAAGGCGCTGTGTCCTTGTCCACCTTACGTCACCAGGAGCCGTGTGGCCTCTGCACCATCCCCAGGCTCAGCATGACCAAGAGAGGTCAGAGCTCTGAACCGACTCAGGACCTCAAGGCAGCCTCGAGAGCGCAGCCAAAGAACCTTACGACGAGGACGTCCAGAGCTGCTGCAGAAAGTGGCAAGGGCCTGGGGACAAGTGTGTGTGAAGCCAGGGGAGGATTTTGAGGATTAGTGGTAACAGAGAAAAAATTTTAAAACTGTAAACATTTATTGCATTTTTTAAAAATCCCATTTTGCCTATGAAATCGTTTTATTCTTACAACTACTGGACAAGGTAGGTACTGCTGTTGTTATCCCCATTGAACAGATGGGGAAACAGGGGCACAGAGTGGTGAAATCACTTGCACAAGGCCCAGCAGCTCGAGAGAGGCAAGTGGGGTGTTGAGTCCCTGCTGGTAACCACTGCACCACACTGCCACTCCCTCCAGCAGCCGCTAGCCCCTGGCTTCCAGAGCAGGGAGGACTATTTTGTGGGATGAGTGGGCAGCCCGCTGTGAGGGAAGGACCGGAGTGCTTGCCCAAGCTGCTGCCCTAGGGGTGAGCCCCACGGTCACACGGCGAAGGGGACAGGAGGGCCCTGGGGGAGCAGCCATTGCACCCACACCCCTTCCCCTTGGCCCTGGCTGTGATGCACTCGGGGCTCCCGGGCTTCTTCTGCCCTGGAACTTGGCCTTGGGAGCCGAGGCTGATGCGGGCAGGGCTCAGTCACTGAGAAGGTGGCCTCAGGAGTCAGGGTGCTGTGGGTTAGATTTAAGACGTCCCCAAGATCCGTGTGATGAAGACCCAGTTTCCGCCTTGGCCCTCCAGGGAGGTGGGGAACGAGAAGCGCTGGGCCGGAGGGGAGGCGTGAGGCCCCTGCGCCCTTGCCTGGCTGCAGCCCTCCTCTCTCCCACTCTCTCCTTCACATCCAGCCTGCACAGCTGTGCTATGCCACGCACTCCCTGCCCAGCATGTGGCCTTAAAGAACCCAGGGCAATGGACTATGGATGGAAGCCACTGTGCACCAAAATAAACCTTTCATCTTTTCAAGTTGGTTGCCACAGGTATTTTGTTACAGCCCTCCCTAGAGGTCCACAGTGTCCACACATCACACAAGAGACCAAGGCTGTCCCTGGGTGACCTCCTCCCCTTCCTCGTGGGTCTGGGAAGGCTGCTTGATGGCCTGCATGTTAGACATGAGGAAACAGAGGCATGGAGAGGGTCTGGCAGCAGATTAAGGAGTGGGAATAGCAGAGCAGGGATACAGTGACTAGAAGAACGGATTGGCAAATTCTGCTGTCTTTTGGTGGAGTTAGCAGGTGAGGAAAAGAGCCAGCAGCCTCGAACACGCATGGAACCGTCCAGCTCACTCGGCCCATGCTCATGGGACCTCTGCCCTGGCCGCCTGTGCCCACCCGACCTGGCCACTCGGAAAACGTGGGGGCAAGGCCTGAGCAAGGCATTGTCCAACCCTTCTGCAGGCCACCAGGAGTCCACGCCACCTTCTCTTTCTAAATGTGGTTGAGTACGGTTGGCCTTTCATTTGTGAGAGTTCTGAGTCTGCAGATGCTGGCAAGTGCGGACGGGATGTGTTGGAAAAAGAGAAATGGCGCGGGTTTTTATTCCCCAACCAACACAGTATAGCGACTTCTTCCACAGCACCTGCCTTGTGTGATAAGTAATCAGAGGTGGTGTAAAGGGTATGGGCCTAAGACACATTACATCATCATGGAAGGGACCTGATGGCACTGGCGCTTTGCTATCTCCAGGGGGCCTGGGACCCCATCCCGTGGACTGTGAGACCTGCACACACTCAACTTGAAGATTTAAATGCAATTACATTTTTAATCTGGAGCATCAGAAAACTAAACATATTATAAGGTGAAATCTGCAAGACTGCCTTTGTATTTCAGCTCTCTGACCTTTTTGTTTTATATGTTTACAGGTCCCCAAATGATTCCATAATGTGATCCTCTCTCTGCTAAATCCATCAGACCACACATATTCCCTGAATTCATTCACACAAATACCAATAAATATAAAGTGGGTAAAAAAAAAATAGTGGCCTCTAGAGAATTTACATTTGTTGTCATTGGCTTGGACTGTTGTAGACTAATTTGTGGGGTGAGCCAAGACATCTATCAAGGGGAAGGAAAACAATTCCACATGAGGGAAGAGTCTGCAGATGTGAACATCTGTGTCATTAACAAAAGCCATTTAAAAATTTCCCAGATGTGAAATACCCTCTGCTGAAATCTCAGAGACATAACCCGGCCAGATAATGATCTAATAGACGTCTCTTGACAATTCTGGAATACCCAGACCTTCCAACCGAACATCTGAAGACTTTGTGGGAATTTACGAGAAAGCCTCGAACTGTCTGCACCTTTGTGGGGTGATCAGTCCTTCGACCACCACTTCAGGGGCTCTGTTACTGGAGGCTTCCTGCTGATCTGTGGTGAGGTGTGGGAGCTAAGGCTGCCTCTCGCTTCCCCTCCAGGGGCGCAGAGACAGGACCGCGGTCACTAAGCCGATGTTTCCCACAGCTTATGCTCAGCCTGGCCTCCTCCCAGGGTCATTTATCTGTTGTTTCGTAACTTCAAAGGCTTGGAAGATGAAAACGCAGCCGCAGAAGGGAAAGGAAGTTTCCTTATTGCTCGAAGCCTGCTCTGATTGGCTAGAAGCTTACAGAGGGGTCCACACCCCAGCAGCTTCTCTAACAAGGGAAGGGCCTTTTGCATCTCAGGGCCTGACTCAGGTGAACTGAGGGGAAGAACTGTGCCAAACACCTGGCCAGCTGCCTCTGAAAGGACTTTACCCATGGCTCATGTGTTGGTGGGGGTTCCAGAGTCACAGTCCAGGAGCAGACTGTTCACCGCAACTCTATCGTCCTATTTAGCACTTGGAATGACTCTCTGGCACTTTGCATCCCAAGGTAGTTTAAAGCCATTAGTTAAGAATTCAATTAGCAGCTGCAGCATAAATAACAGAAAAATGTACATATCCACTGCTCCTGGAGCCCTTGGCGTCTGAAGGATTTGCCAGTACAGATGTTGGCTCCCACCCCGACTGTTCCTGACGCACAGGGAAGGGATTCTTGCTGGCCACAGCTCCCCCATGAAGTCTCCTCACTCAAAGCTAAAAGCTAAGTAGGTTGCCTTTCCCTGTGACAGGCGAGCCTGGGGGAGACTCTGTTCCCAGCTCTGAGCAGCTGGTCTGCATACAGCAGGTGCTCAGTATGTGTCCATGGGGCAAATCTCTCACAGGAGGACCTTCAGCCTTGCATCCAAGCCACAGCATGAGGCTTGGCTCAGAAACACACTTCTGATCCTTGTGTTTAGTTCCCCAAAACAGTCTGCTGTCTTGCGTGGCATGAGCTGGTCCAACGGCAGAGCATGGTTCTGGGGCACCTGGCACCTCTGCCTCAACTGCCCTATGGAAACCCAAAGCCTGGTCAGGAGGAGGCTGGGCGGGGCAGGGCGGCTGC
Organism: Hydrochoerus hydrochaeris; assembly: GCA_004027455.1. NCBI lineage: Eukaryota > Metazoa > Chordata > Mammalia > Rodentia > Hydrochaeridae > Hydrochoerus > Hydrochoerus hydrochaeris. The sequence goes on along the minus strand of PVLA01011528.1, from coordinate 30,453 downwards.
GGGCCCCATGCCCTGCAATCCCACATGCACATGGAAACAGTGCAGGTGCCTTTGGGGGCTCCCATGTGGGTGGCCACAGTGTCTTTTCTACTGGCTGAGACAAAATGCCCAACACCCAAAATGAAAAGATGAGAGGTTTATTCCAGCTCAGGTCGCAGAGGTTTGAGCCCATAGTCAGCTGGCTCAAAGGCAAAGGGGCGACAGTCCGGGCAGGGCAGGGAGAAGGCAGAGAGCAGCAGAAGCAGAAGCAGACGCGGCAGCCTGGCTTCTTTCTGTCCCTTTATACCCATCATGACTACAGGCCTGCTGACTGGACCGGGCTTCCCAGGGCGCGGCTTCCACATCTGGACCCTTAATCTCAGTGTCACACCCCTAACCACATTCTTGCAGTTTAGTCCAGCCAGTTCTGAAAGCCCCACCTATGAGAGCATGAGGTTTTGGGGACATCTGGATACAAGCCATAACAAGCAGCGTTGGGTCTTCATATCAAAATGTCCCGCAGATTTTTAAGTCCTGAGCTTTTCGTGACGGTCTCTCTTTCCAGATCCCCTGAAGGAGTTTTGCTTCAGGCTGGTGTTCTTGGTATTCTTGGGATGGATCCCAGGGTTCTCTGGAGACCCAGGATGAATAATACTTGATTCATGGGGATGCACTTGAGAGGCTGGCTTCCAATTCTGCCCCTCGACAAAGACGAGTCCCCAGTTGGTCCTGATGTGGGGATATGAGATGGCTGCAGAAGCAGGGAGATCTCCATGGTGAAAGAACTTATTTCAGAAGTGGTCAGAAAGAAGGAACAAACACAGACCGTGACTGCAAACATTAGCTAACAGCAAAGCACCGACAGTGGGACGGAGGTACTGGCCCTGTTCCACAGGCTCTGGGCTCGGTCATCAGACAATTAGGTGTTCTCATCGGACATGGCCTGCTGATGACAAGTGCCTTCCAACAGCTGTGGAAAAGCACACGCGTGATCTGTGAAAGCAAGGGCTTTCTTTGGAAAGGGAACCATGAAAATGATGGGTGTCTGGAAAAGCTGGACTAATCAGTGCAGAACTTTCCTCGGAAGACGGAAGCTCCTAAATCCCAGCTGCCACACGCATCAGAAACACTTGAGCGCGAGTTCTGAAACGTTGAAGGGAAAATGATTTTCTGGGGCGCCGCCCTGCATTAATGAAGTGCTAATTTCGGCCCCTTGCCCGGATTCTTCCTGGCCTGGGTGCTGCCGCGGGATGCTTCCCTCTTTGTTGCTTCCTGCCAGCTCCATGTGGCAGAGGGGAGCCACATGGGAGAAAGGGCGGGAGCCACATCAGGAGGCTGCAGGTTTGCACTTTGCTGTGTGGAGCAACACATTACTCGCAAGGGAAGCTATATGTCTTACAACTCTTCTTCCTCCTGCGTTCACTGAATGCGTTTTCTTTAAGCAGGGTCTTGCTGTGGAGCTTGGGCTGGCCTTGGACTTACTGTGTAGCTCAGGCTGGACTCAAACTCGCAGCGGTGGGTTACAGGCATGCACCTCTGTTCCTGGCTCCACTTGCCAAGCATGTGTAATGGCACTGAGGACTGTAATGGCATTGCCCATGTGCCTGCCCGAGGGTTAGTGTGGACAGGGTCAAATCATTTGTATGCCAGCAAAGCTAACTTCCTAGAGGCCCTCACCAGTTGAGTACCTCGTGTGCCCCCAGTTGAGTACCTCGTGTGCTTTTCGTACAGTTAGGGGGCAGAAGCCAGCAGAAAGATGCAGCTGACATGTGCTTGACTGGCAGGGCGAGCTGCTGTCTGTGTGTGTGGGGAACAATGTGTGTGGGGAACATTGTGTGGGGGGAATGCTTTGTGGAGGGGACACTGTGTGGAGGGAATGCTGTGTGGAGGGGACACTGTGTGGAGGGGACACTCTGCTTCCTTCTCTTAGGGGCTGGAGATGGATGCACTGGACTTTCCTTCCCCCAGCTGTCCAAGTTCAAGTCTCTGTTCCCTGTCTGCTGCGCATGCTCCTCGACCTCTTAACTGAGACATCACAATTAACTCGGTTCAGGGGGAAAACAAGACAGGCAAAAAGAAAGAAAAGAAAAAAATCTACCCGAGAACTTCAAAGCCATCGAGTGAGGCGAGCTACAGAAATCCCCGGGACGCACGGAACTGAGTGCTAAAAGCGGAAAGGCCTCCACTCTGCCAGGCTGGCAAACCCGGCTGCGTGGTTCGAAGCCAGTAGGGAAACGAGGGCAGGAGACTCTGCTCCTCTGGAACGCCGGGCGGAGTGTTTGCCAAGGGTGACCTATTTGGAGCCACCCCAGCCGCCTCTGCAGGGCTGTGCACTGATCTCCCGGGGACACACGCTCAGATCCGAGTCCAGCGGAGGAGCGAGGTGCAGACTGGAGCTCTGCTCCAGGCCGGTGTGGATTCTGTGGACCCCCAAAGCACAGGCCACTCCTCCGGCCCCTGGTGACTGCCCAGGTCTCCCCGGCAGAGCAAGGGCTCTTAGGGCTGGGGTTTGGGGAGGCTCCACGGCTCCATGGCTCATTAGAAAAGTACAAAGAGGGCTGGGGGTTTGTCCAAGAGCACCTCTGTACTCGCTTCCTCATTTCCGCCTCTTTCCTCTCCTCCTGCCTTCCCTTCCTCCTCTCCCCATTCCCCCAAGATATCAGTCCCAGGGTGAACCTATCCTGAACAAAGTTCTTTGTTTCCACTGCATTCTCTGGGTCGCCTGCTCACAGAGAGGATGGGACACATAGTCAGCAATCCCAGCCCGGAGCTATTCCTGGACTGGAGCATAAACTGTCCTCACAGGAGCGTGCGAGAGACAGACTTCTGATCCCACTTCTGGTCACTCATCTCCCTATCTTAAAGATCTAGGTTAAAAAAGTGAAATTAAACCAGGCTTGTAATCCCAGCACTCGAGAGGCTGAGACAGGAGGATCACTGTGAGGTCAAGACCAGCCTGGCTATATAGTGAGGTCAAGGCCAGCCTGCCTCAAAAAAAAAAAAAAAAAAAAAGAAAAACAAACAGAACAAAACTGCAAAACTAAAACAACACAGCTGAAGTCCTGGCTCCCTTCTTCTCATCACTGCTGGGGGCAAGTGATGAATCCTAAGCATTGCCAGACTGTCCTATTGAAGGGAAAGGGGGTCCTATTTGGACAATAGTTGCTGCGGTCCTGGTGAACCTAGAAACTTCCCATCTGAGAGGGCAGCAACATGGGCAAGGGCAAAGGCGCTCCTTCCTCCCTCTCCCCACAAATGGCCACCGGCTCAGCCCCTGGCACCGGTTCCCAAACCTGGCAAATCCCTGCGGCTCCCTGGGCTAGCAGGGGAGCAGGTGGGATGCATATCTCTGTAGATTCAAGGCCTGGAGGGCGTGGTCTCATGACCTCTCTTCAGGGCCCTAGGGCTGTGTTTCTTTAAATTGATACATAAGAATTGCACAAATTAAAACTGTGTCAGTCAGGCATGGTGGTGCATGCCTATAATCCCAGCATTCTGTGATGCTGAGGCAGGAGGATTTTAAGACTGAGCCTAGCCTGGGTGACTTAGTGACACTCTGTCTCAAAAAATTACATAAAAGGCTGGGGACGTAGCTTGGGGCAAAGGCCCTGGGTTCAAGCCCTAGTACCATGTGCACGCCCACACACTGGGTTGCACATCTGCAGGTGGCTGTGTGACGGTCCTGTACCCGCACACGCTGTGAGACGTTGGTGTCAGACTAGGCGCTCACCACATCTTCACAGCGAGGACCCTTACCTCAGTGTTCGGGATGCAAAGTCTCCTTCCGGAGCGACAGAACACTGGACCTCACTTCTGTCCCGAGGCCACCCACTGCCAGGAGAGAGTCCTCTGCTTCAGGGTCCGAGGGCCCTGCCCTACACCTGCGCTCACACACAGCCTGTCTGATTTTAGTTTCTGCGACACTACATGCTTAGCTCTCCATTTTCTAACTTTTAATGTGGGTGTCAAGAGTTAAGTTTTTCCCTTTTAAAACACGCGACTTCCATACATTCTTCCAAGCAAACAAACCAGAAGTGAGAAGAAAGCCTTGTTAGTAAATAAACAAATAAACAAATAAAACCCTCACCCCAGGGATTCCAAACAGGAATCCTCCAAGATGTGACAGGGTGCTGGCCGTCAGAGGACTCCCCGGCAGTGTCAGCAGCAGAGCTGCAGAAACGTAAACTCACACAGGCCAATCTCGGTGATGCTTTGAGTTATGGCTGCGCACCGTGGTCATGGGGACATATGGGAGCCGCATCCCATAATGCCCACCGCCTTTGCCCAGGGTGTGGCTGCTAGGCGCGAGCTCTGCCACCGAGCTGCCCCCAACCCCCACCTGCATTTTACTGGTCCAAGGCAGCGGTGCTGCGTGCGCACTCAGCTTTCCCTGTCACTCCCGCCACCAGCCAAACCAAAACTCGCCTCCTTCCCGCTCTGGGGCTCTGTTCCGTCTCTGTGAATTTGATTGTACTCTAACGAGTGCCTTCTCCAAGCAGAACTAGACCTGGCTTGAGTCAATGAGCCTAAGGTTCTCTGAAGCATGTCCATGCTGGAGTGCTTATTAGCTTTTCATGGCTGAGTAGTATTACACGGCAAGGACATGCCATACTTTGTTTGTTCAACCCTGATAAGCTCTTGGGTTACTTCTCCGTCATGGCTGCTGCAAATAATAATCCACAACACTTTGATTCAGACTTCCAGACACCTGGGCCTTGGCACCTTCAGGCCAAGGCCTATGGACCTGAGTTTTGGCCAGCTGCTGCAGGGTCTACAGGAGGGCGGTGGGAATGTAAGTTCATACACGGCCCAGGGTCGGCTTGGCGTTGGGTCCTCCATGAGGCACCTCTCAGGTCTGGCTCTCTAAGCAGGCATTCCGGGGCTCATCATTCCCTTCTTTGTGTGTCCGTTAAGCACCTGTCTCCTGAAATTGGGCCAGGCCTCTGGGGACTGGACATGGTCACACCTGACCACTGTTTTGCTTTGCCCAGATTTGGTGTCCTTTTTGGGAAGTGGACTCTATTCCCATGGCTAGGCCTCTGGAGCCCTGGCGGGGGCCTGCCTGCCTGAGCACCTCCTCTCCAGGCAGAAGGCCAGGGCGCAGGGCCTGAGCATCACTCTGGGGGGCGCGCACCATTCAACACGGAGTGGACGCCTTTAAATGAAGCCTGTGCATTTACATGAATGACACCCAGGCTGGTCTGAGGTCGAGGGAAAGTCCTGCTTCGCAGCAGCACTGGGACTCGGAGGCCAGTGCTTGGGGAATTCTCCTGGGCTGTGGGACTGAGTGGCCGGGATAACAGATGCACGGGGCCCAGCGCTGAGCATGAGCAAAGGAGGCAGCAGCAGTGAGTGCTGATCTCGCCTCCTCTGTCTCTCCCAGCCGCCCTCCCCTTCCTTTCTTGTTTCTGTTTTTTTTTTTTTTTTTTTTTGAGACAGGATCTCGCTATGTAGCCCAGGCTGGCCCGAAGTCACAGCAGTCCTCCTGCCTCAGCCTCCTGAGAGCAGAGGTGACCGGCATGTGCCCAGCTCTCCTTCATTTCCGCAGCTCAGCTTTTGGTCTTTGTGTCCTTTTGGTATTTTTCTCTCTCCCTCTTCTCTCCCATCCCCGTTCCCTGTCAACACTTTCTTTTATCTTCACCTGTCTTTGCTGTCAAAGCTATTGGTTTTGTGCTGAGTTTTGAGGAATGCAGCAAACAAAATGCAGATTTTCTGGGCTGGGCCAGGTTTCTGAATTCCTGCCATGAGCACTGCGTGTCCCTTGGCACGCATGAAAGGTACACAGGGGCACGGAAGCCTAGGTCAGAGTTCATGCTTCTGTAGTCAGAGTTGGACAGCTAGTGATCTTCGTCATTTGTGAGAGGAAGACTCCACCGCCTGCGCCTGTGGGGTCATGTAGCCAACACAGCCCGCAGCTCCCCCAGCAAAGCGGCCAGCACCATGCATTAGGGCCGAAGAGCCACACAAGCCAGCTCAGTTACAGTGATCGCAGCAGGACTGGAAAGGGAAAGTAAAGTAAAAAGGGAGGTTACGGGCCGGGCATGTGAGCCCAGCACCGGGCAGGCTGAGGCGGGAGGACTGCCATGAGTTTGAGGCCAGCCTGGGCTCCACAGTGAGTCCACGGACAGTTGGAACTGCATAGCAAGATCCTGTCTCAAGAAAACAAACAGACAAACAAACAACACAAAAGGAAGCAAGGTTATGGATTTCCACGTCACCACGTCACCACGAAGGCCTATTTGGCCTGTTTTTACTAGTTGTAAGTTGTTTCTCACAGTAGGGTTCTTTCATCAGCTTGGAAATAAATGAGTCCCATGTGGCTTGGGGGGAGGGGGGCGGCGCGCCCGGCAGGGACAGGTGTGGGAGTGTGCTCCTCCCCAGCAAGGGCACATCTGGGGAGCACAGAAACACATCTAACACATCTCGGAACAGAACATCCAAACGCAAACACGAAAAGCACATATTCTCCCTTCCCCCCCTCCCCTCTCCTCCCACCCTGTGATTCTCTGCTCCTCAAGTTCACTTCCACGTGATAAAAAAGACACTGTCGAAATTATAGGACAATTAAAGCTTACCATTGTTGTAAGAGCGAAAATTTCCTACAAATTTTATGTATTCGTAAGTTGGAAATTCCTTTGGGTTCAAGCTGCCTCTGAGAAGATGACAATAAAACTCTAAATCGTTGTCAGCTGGTCCGTTAGAGGGGGAAGAGGAGGGAAAGGAAAAGGACTTCAGACTGCAGACTTAAGCAGCCCCCCTCACACCCCGTGGCCCGAGCCCAGCCTGGCTGCAGGTTTCTCTCCTCATGAGCCGCTGACTTCCCACCTAGGCTTCTCACCTTCCCAGCAGCACGTTTAGCTTTTATTTTCCCCCATAGCTCACGCACAATCTGCATTCTACACTGGCCCCCAATTAGGCTGGATTTGCTCACAGATATCTGTTGGTGGGTGATGTTGGCCCTGATTAGTTCTGGTTGTTTCCTAGGGTGTGTTAAAGCTGCTCATATAGAGCCATTCCCTTTAATTTAATCTTTTGACTTTGCTTTGAAGTAAAATCAGATGTATGACAGGGCAAATTATTCATGGAAAATACACCGGGGCCTGAGAAAAGCCCAGCGTCCTTGCTACCGCCTGTGACTTTCCATGCTTCATTGAGCGACACAAGCTCACTGACACAAGGCTGCCTCCTCACTGGGTCACCAAATACTTTGATAAAGACTTTAAGAGTCCATAATACTGGAGAGGAATATAAATAACCAGATGGCAGCCTCAGGAGGACAGAATTGGAATTCCTGACCTAATTATTCAATCGTCAGTCAGCTACTTAGTATTGTACAAATTTAGCGTTTTAGTGAAATAGCCAAGTTTTTTTTTTCACTGATTCTCATGCCGTTTATTGCTAAAAGACTCTCATGAAAAAAAAAGTCTCTTGTCATACATGCAAAACAAGTCATTATTCTTAAACCCTACACTTTCAGATTTTCCAAATAAAAGCTGAATGCCTTACATATTCCAAACTCCAGTTTTAGCTTTAAACCTAAAATACAGCTCGAAGGATCTTGGAAATGTTCTGAGTCATGGGGAAATTAGTCCTCCCTGCTTAATTCATCCTAGCTTTGCTTCAAAAGTAAAACCCTTATCTGTTTAAATCTAGTAAACCCCAAGACAAGATGTGCAACTTACATTTTAGGAACTCTGGGGAGGGGGCCTCGGTCAGAAGCACGGGAGAGGAGAGCATTTTATAAACTTCGGAATGCTCCTGTTCCGGGAGGAAATTCAACAAATTCTGGTCCATGACGTCCGACTGCAAAAGAAAATAAAGAGCGAAAGTGGGCACGCCACGGAAAGGACTGATGGAAGCTAGGGTAAAGCCAAGACGTCCTGGGCAGCTCAGGACCTGTTTCTGAAACAGAAAGCCTAAGATCCAAATCTGAATCCTGAACAGAATCTACAAGGTTTTCCAGGGTCAGAGGCAGAGTGTTGCATGCCTGAGGCCCTGGGGCCTCCCCGGCACCCTGAAATAAGTCAGTAAAATAGGAACACAGATAAAAGGTTTCACAGAGGTGCCTGGTCCTCTGGGATACTTCAGATTCTAACCCTTGATCCAGCGTAAGGAGCACTCACATTGGCTGTCACACTCTACTGCTTAGGGGATAATGACAAGAAACAAGTTTATACCTGTCCAGCACACACATGATCACCCCCTCCAACATTTTTAGTCTATGGGTGGTTGAGCCCCCATGGGGAACTGGGAGACACAGGGGAGTCCCCTGTACTTGCTCAAATGCTTCCAAGAACTCAGGGCCGAGGACAGGCACAGGACAACAGAGAACCCACTGGCTGGAGGAGCTCTGCACTCCCTTGGGGCGGGGAGGGTGAGGAGGGGCCTGCACCCCCAGAGCCACCAAGCGCTCATCCGAGCAAGCGGCCCAAGCTTGCGCGGGTCCCTCCCCAACCTCCAGGGCCGCACTGGCATCTGCCACCTTCTTGAAGGTGGCAAGTGGGTGCAGCTGCCCTTTCCCCTCAAAGCCCGGACAATGGTCACGGTGCTGCCCTAGAGGAGAGAGACGGGCTCTGGCCCACACGGGCAGGGGCTTCCAGCCACCTGGCTGCCAAAGAACTGAAGCTTCCATTTCATTTAATTTACACTGAGATCTGAATAGCCATGTGTGGCTGGTAGCCACCACCCCGGAGAGGGTGGTGAGGGGCTCACCATGGAGAGGGGAGACAGGTGCGTCTTTCCCTGCCTCAGTTTCCCTCAGCAGAGTTAGATGCTCCCACAAGCTTCACATACCACCTGTGTACACCTGGATGCCTGGGCTCAACTCTGAGTCACACACGGCCCCTGTGTCACTGTTGGTCCCATGCACACCTGCTCTGCAGCCCAGGTCCCCATCTGTAAGGGTGGCATCATGATCAGTCACCTGGCCATGCTCCACGCCTCACCCCTAGAGGGCACCTTTGGCTCCTCCCTCCCACCCTGTCCCCTTCTGCTGTCCTCTCTCCACGCGGTCTGTTTCTATGGCTCCGCCCCTATGGGGACCACAGGCCCCCCCCTTCACCCTGCTGCTGGCTGCTGAGCCCGGGAGGCGGCCCCTCTGCCAGGACAGCGGCAGCCTCTGTGTCCGAGCCCTGCCCCGTCACCACGAGGCAATGTTCAGGTACTGGCACTGCCTGTGTTAAGTGGCCCACAGCACCCCCAGCTAAACTCAGCGGTGATGGGGCGCTGGCCAGCACTGACAGGGTGGCCCAGGGGCCATGCCGCCTCTGCCGCCCTTTATCTTTCTTTTCTGCCATACCGAGGATTGAGCCCACGGTCTTCATACTGAGCTGCATCATCAACCCTTTTTTATGTTCTTAAATTTCGAGACAGGATCTTACTAACTTGCTAATTTGCCCAAGCTGAGCTCAAACTTGTAATCCTCCTGACTCAGCCTCCCAGAGTGCTGGGGCTGCTGGCTGTGCCACCATGCCAGGCTCTGCAGTGGCATTTTCTTGTTCACCAATGAGCTGACTTGAGTCTCTGACTCCTTTGCTCCTGAGCCTGGCTCACCTGGTATCCCTGATGTCCTCAGGTCCACCTTGGTCAAGAGCAGTGACCGGCTGAGAAAGGCAGGGCTGGCAAAGCACAGCTCTTACCCAGGGGTCCTGAGGGGCTGCGCTGACTGCTGGGTGGGGAGGGGGCTCCAGAGGACCGATTCCCAGAGGGAGGAGCCTTGGGTGGGCTGTCGGGGGCCATGTGCTCCTCAACCTAGGACAGTTACAGCGAGGAGCAGCATCCCCGGGCCTTTGGATGATTCCACAAAGGTCTGATGGGCGGGCTGAGAAGCCAGGCTAGAGACCCGCGGGGTGAACGAGACAGCCAGGAGCGGACTGAGACAGTGGACGAAAGTTCCAGCTTCTGTCCAGGCATCTCCCTAAAGCCTTGTGTTCCCCTAGGCAGGGCTCTTGGGAGCATTACGGAGATTTCCAGCTGGTTTGCTGTTGGGATATGGGGTCTGGCTGGAAGATGCGGTCATGGGGGGGGGAGTCGCCAGGAAGGGTCCCCCACCCTGCTCCCTTCTCTCCCTGCTTCCTGCTGCTGGGCCACCTGCAGCATCTCTTCCAACACTGCCTTTTGCAACGCCACCCTGCCTTGGAGCCAGCCAACCATGCACTGAACCTCTACAAACCGTGAGCTGAAATAAACCTCTCCTCCTTCTTGTGAGTGTCAGGTATTTGGTCTCAGAGACAAGAAAGTGACCAAGACAAGGGCAGAGCCCAAAGCAGTCCATTCATTACCACACTCCAACCAGTACCACGCAGGGCTCCAAGGTGCCAGGCACTGCTTGGGTACCACAGAGCCAGCGAAGTCCTGGACCCCTGGCCTCAGCATCTTAGCGGGTGAGGATAGGACACAGCGGGCAGTGACTGGCAGGCAGAAGGAGGGAAGGAAGGCCAGGGCTGCTCTAGATGGGCGGCACAGTTTTATCTCCGTGGACAGCTTTACCAATGCCCCTAAGTCTGTGCCATCATGGCTCAGCCTGCTTCTCTACCTTCTTCTGAGCCCTTGACTTTATTGTAAGCCCATTTCCTCTAGCTTTTTTAGCAGATGACAAATGTTCGTGGATGACAGTTGGCTTCCTTTTTAAAGAAATTTCAGACACTTTAGCAAGATAACTAAATCGCTCTGCAGTCTTTTCTTGCAGGGCTGCAGTGGAGGCTGCTTCTCCAAGGGGTGCAGCAGGGAATGAGGCTGGGGGCCCCTTGGCCTGGTGGCTCCCGGGGGGCAGCTGTGCGCAGGTGAGTTAATCCACAGGGCTCAGAACTTTGCTTGGCTCTAGCCTATTATGCCACTTCTGTGTGCTGAAAACTGCCACAAACAGCGACAAGTTGACAGTTTAAACCCTAGTGCTGACTGGAGGGTAAATGACATCTGCAGCTTGAATGAGCCGAGCTCTGTTGATTAACAGCAATTATGGCCATGGGGTGGGGCGGTGCCACCTGCAGCAGCTGTGTCATGGTGTCAGCAGCCTCCGTCACCTGTTGCGGGCTCAGGAGGAGGCTCCCCCCAGCTGTCGCAGGCTGCAGTATGCAGGAGCCAGCCCTCTGCTGAGTTGGCCTATGCAGCCCGCCCTGCTTCCGTACCCCCGCTCCACATTTCCTCCATGTGGAGCCTCGGTTCCCCGGGCAGGAGCTGCCGCTGCAACTGGAAGCCTCCGCCCTTGAACCAGCAACACCAGGTCAAGGGCACCAGCAGGGGAAGGGGGGCTGTAACAGAAGCCCAGGGAAGGCCAGGTCCCATGGCCCACGCCTGCAGTCCCAGTGCTCTGGGAAGCCGAAGCAGGAGGATGGCAAGTTCGAGCTCAACCTGAGCAATTTAGAAGCTCCCTCTCTCAGCATAAAAAAGAAAAAAGGGTTGGAGGATCTTGGGCTCCATTTTCAGTAACACAGAAACAGGGTATCTGGGTGGACACTCAGTCCTGGAATGTTCCCGAGGGGCCGGTGGTTCTCCGGAGTCAGTTTGCTAAGCGATGCTTGTAATGCGCATCGGACCCACTGGGACCACAGGCTCCCCCTGGAGTGGGACGGGCACTGCAACACATTCCTGCGGTGGAATCTGAGACAGGAGAGCTCTGCACTGTGACAGGAAACTGGGACTGTGACTGACGTGGGGTGGCAGGAGGAGGGCGAATCTCACCAACAGGCTGCCACAGGAGCAGTCACGAGGGCGTCTCCGCGATGGAAGAGGACTTCCGTGGTGCTAGGCAAAGCATCCCTAACGCAAAAATCCACCATCCAGAGCTTCTGGAGGTGGGCTTGATGCTGCAAGGGGAGGATTCCACGCAGGAAGCTGCTGCACACACAAGGCTCTTGATGGTGCACAGAGTGCGTGTGCAGGCTGTGCGTGCACAGGCCGTGCGTGTGAGGCGTCTGTGTGGAGGCCTGGGCGCCATCCCCAAGGCAGCTCATGAAGCAAAGATATGCAAACATCCCAGTAGCTGAAGGGTCCCAAAGCTAAAACGCTTCTGGTTCAGAGCACTTTGGGTAAGGGATACTTAGACCTCTCCTAAATTACAGCTTGGTGATTACCTCAAAGTTGGTAAAATGACAAAGACAAACAGATGACTTTAAAAACCAGGAAAACAGATCCCTTCTGTTGGTGACGGGGGCGTGGAGGTAGCAGACATGAACTTCCATGGTCTCTGCCCTGCTTTTTTTTAAATCTTCCTTTCCTTTTTTTTTTTTGCCCGTGTACTGATGTAAGGCCTTTGTATACTGAGATATACTCCTAATCTTTTTAAATTTTGAGGGGGGGGGTCCCCACTAAGTTGCTAAGCTGCCCTGGCACTGGGCTCAAACTCCCACCCTCCTGCCTCAGCCTTCCAGAGTGTTGGGGTGAGACATGTGTGCAACCATGCCTGGTTTGGCTAGATTCTGTTTTTTATCACAGTGATGATTTGCCTGCTTGTTCTGTCTTAGCCATTAAATTAAATACTGCAATATGTTTTATGCACACATCTGAATGTATGTACCTAAAAATCCAGAATGCATAAAGAATCTGGTATAAAATTAGAGACTTGACCTGGACTCCTCTAACCCATAGTGCACACCGCTGGGTGTGCCCTGCCCTGGAGCCACCTGAGAAACAGCTAGATCAGGTGGGTCCTCAGCAGTAGGGGAAGGCTGGGGAGAGAAGGGCTGAGGGCTGTTTTTGTTCCTTTGTTTGTTTGTTTTTGTTTTTGAGACAGGGTCTCACTATGTAGTTCTTGCTGGCCTTGAACTCATGATGTAGCCCAGGTTGGCCTCAAACTCGCAGCACTCCTCCTGCCTCAGCCTCCCGAGAGCTGGGATTGCAGGAGTGCGTCTCCACAGCAAGCTCTGCATTTTATAGTAGGTAAGCCAGCGGCTCTGTCCTCCCTTTTCTGTGACCTGTTCCCTGCTTGTCTGGTCCCGATCCGCTCTGACCTTGCTCTTTCTCCTCTGGGGAGCTTTCCCAAGCCTCGTGTGTATGTGTCCCATGGCCTGTAAATGCTTCTGCCTTAGGTCGCTTCCTTCTGGGGGACTTGGTCATCCATGTGCCCACTTCTCACCGCCTTGCTGTGTCTAGTCTGTGGCCCCCAGACACACACGCACCCCTCGGGGCATCCTCCTGCCTCACCGCCTGCATCAGCCCCAGGCGCCCAGAAAGCCTGAGGAACAGTGAGCCTTGATCCTAACATCTCTCTCCGCTTTGAGCTGTTTTTCTTTCTTTTTCCTGTCAAATGAGCAAAGAAAAGCTCTGAGGTCGCACTGGGAGGAAGGGCCATGGCTATGCCCAGGGCCACCCCTCAAGCACTCTTATGGCTGAGGCTCTAGCACAGGCGAAGAGGGGGACCTCAGCCTGCTGCCACCCTGGGGTCCTGTGAGGGGTGACACCCACGGGCCTGTGCTGCCTCCTGTCCTGTCTGGGCTGGGTCCCCGACAGCCACATCCCCCCAGTGACCTGGTCCACGCAGCCTGGCCCCTGGCTCTCACCCCTCCTTCCTGCGGCCCACATGCCGCCATCCTCGCTCTTCTCCGTCCCCTGGAGAATTGTGCCTGGCACCTCAGGACTCAGCTCTGGGGCCCCTGGCTGAGTTCAGACTGCGGCCCGGCCCTGTCCAGCTGGTTACCTCTCTGTACCAGCTGCAGTTTCCTCACCTGTGATGGGGTGATGATCACCTTGTGGGTCACAGTGAAGCCACGTGTGACCTGGCTTCACAGTGCCAGGGACTTGTGCAGGGCTTTGAATGCAGGACAGGGGCTGCACCCCCAAGGGGTGCCTGGCCCACAGGAGGCGCTAAGCAAATAAATGTCAGCCCCTAGTGGCCCAGCAGGTGGAGTCTCAAAAAAATGGAAAACCAGGAAAGAAAGGCAAAATCTTTTTTCTTTTTGCTTCCCTCTCTCTAGCACAGGGCTTGGATCCAGGGCTTTCACACTGAGCTACATCCCTGGCCATTTTCAATTCCTTATTATAAGACAAGGTCTCACTAAGTTGCTAAATTGCCTCCAATTTGTGGTCCTCCTGTCTCAGCCTTCTGGAGTGCTGGGATTACAGGTTAGCACCACAAAGCCCACCCTGCAAGGGCTTTTAAAATGCAGTTGACTCTGCAGGGTGCTCCTGGGCTCACCCTGAGGAATGAGTCAGTACAAGTGACACAGGCAGTGCTGCTGAGCTGTGCTAAACTGGACCCCAGGGCCTGGCAGTGGGGGCGGGGCGGGGCTGGCTGGGCTTGGTGCCAGAGAGGGAGGAGAGAGCCTTCATTCCTGTTACCCACGTGTGCTGCTCCTGGGATTGGGGGGCGGGTGCTCATGACCAGGCTCTGCAGGAATACGTCATGGAATGGCAAGGGAAGGAAGCAGAAGGCGGGGCGGGGGCCCGTGAGGGACCCTTGGAGGTGGGTCCTCTGCTACCCTGCTGGCCATCTGTGAATTGGGGTGGCCCAGGAGCCAGCCGGGCGTAAGTGGATAAGGTAGGGATGGAGAGGAGGAGGAAAATTAGAGGGAGGGAGCGGGTGAGCAGGCAGGGACATCTGTCTGCCAGGGCCTGTGACACCTGTAGCCACCTCCATGGCCCACCCTGGCTGCAGAGCCGCCTCCCCTCCCAGCGTGCTCCCCATGTTCTTCCAAGCACAGGCCCAATGTGGTGCTCCCAGGAACTGCCCTGCCATGGAGGCCCTGCACTGTGCATCAACACAACCTATCTGTGACCTCAGACACAGCTCCAAGTCCCCGAGCTTGCCCCAGTCTGAGCCATCTCTCACCTCTTCCTCAGGCCCCCTCTCGGTTGACCCGGGATATCTGGGGTCCTCTGAGCTCTGCTGAGCCGTGACTCTCATGTCAGGATGACAGGTTGTGCCCATGTCCCCACTCTGGGCTGGGCCTTGCTGAGCTCATGGTATCATGCCTGTTCCAGGGTGACACAGCGCTGCGCCTGCCTTTCATCAGAGACCCTGAGTGTGGCCCAGTCTGGACCTCCAGGACCCCCGGCTCCGTGTCTTCCTGTCTCAGTAGACCCCGCCCCCCATAGCACCTCCCATCTAAAAGGCCCTGGGAAAGATGACAACAGGCACAGCAAAGGCCCCTGGAGCAGCGACTCACCGGCAAGTGCCCGAGGAGCGGCGTGATGCTGTCGGAGACGTACAGGATGCTGCCGTCTGTCGTCACCGCGATGACGAAGCCGTCCAAAGCCTGCAGGAAATGCAACATGGGAAGGCCCTGAGCCACGCTTTTGTGGAGGCTCATGACACCGAAGCCAAGGACCCACTTTCTGACCTGGGCTTTGTTCTGTAATTCTCAGAATGCTTCCACCAATGGCTTCAGACCCTTTTCTGTCTTGCACACAGGACAGTTTGCACAGAAATGCCCAGCCTGGGAAGAGCGCTTGCAAACACACTACAGGCTTGGTGGAAAAGCTAGGCCCTTGGTATCCTAAACAAAACTTAGCCGTGGAAACTGCTTCAGCAAGTGCAGGACAGGAAGGCTGCTGCGCTGGAGCGGAAACCTGCTCATCCCCACTGAGGACGTGGGCAGTAGGGTGAGGCCTCCTCCCCTCACCCAAGGTCGTGTTGAGCTCGGCGGTAACCATTTACCGCAAAATGTAAGAGCGGTCTCTGCTTGTAAGGCATGGATTCGGTCTTTTCCTGGGATTTCTTTCAATGCTCTTTCTGTAAGTCACCTATCAGAGCTGCTTTCTGAAATTCAGATTCTAGCACTCGGCTGAGAAAGAGCAGCTGACCACAGGGAGCACCAGGGAGATGGAAGGGATTAAACACGAAGCCCCTCACCTTTGGAAAGCCAGCCTGCTGGGGACAGTGCTGTGAGGACCCTGGGTGGGTGCCCAGGAGAAAAGTAAAGTAGGTGCTTAGAGAAAGCTCCAGAAACATTTTGTTCTAGCCTTCAGCTAGATCTTCCGGGTGTCACTGATGATATCCCTGGCCCGGAGGACGACCCCTTTGCATTTTGGAGGCTGCAGCTGGACACAGGCCTCGTTACAAGCGAGGCACCGGGGGTGATGTGCTGCAGGGGGGTGGTGCCCTTCTACCAGGAAAACTAGCGTGAGGCCAGGTTACCATCTCATACTGATATGCGTGAATCTTAAAATGCAAAAGTGCATGAAAGCATGTTGCTTCAGCCTCATCTTGCAGATTGGCGTGGTGGTGCACACCTGTTATCCCAGCACTGGGGAGGCTGAGGCAGGAGGGTCACTGGAAGTCTGAGGCCAGCCTGAGCCACACAGTGAGTTCAAGGCCAGGCTGAACTACATAGCAAGACCCTGTCTCAAAAAACAAACCAACCAAACAGATTACAACAGTGGCTCTCAACTGGGGACATCCGGTGATGTCTGCAGATATTCTTGGTTGTCTAGGTGGTGCCTCTACTGAGTAGAGGCCAGGAATGTTATGAGACAGCCCACAATGCACAGCACACTCCCCTGTCTGAGAATAGAGACCAACATGTCCATCATGCCAAGGCCGAGACACTGGACTTGAACAAAAGAAGAGCCCTTCTGAGGTAGAAACCCACCAACTGGGCTTTTATTTATTTTATTCTCAATTATTTTAATAAATTATATTTTCTTTTATTTTTGAATTTCAATAAATTCTTTTTATTTGTCTTTTGAGACAGGGTCTCACTATGTGGTTTATGCTGGCCTTGGGCTTACTGTGAAGCACAGGGTAGCTTTAAACTCATGGTAATCCTCCTGCCTCAGCCTCCCCAGTACTGGGGTTACAGGTTCACACCACCAGGCCCACATAGAAATTTTAATTGGTAATGTGAAAATATAAACCCTGTACCTATTTATGAGATTCCATCTGACATTTCAATACTTGCACAGGTAGTACAACACCCAAATATGGTTAAACATATCCGTCTCCTCAGATGGTTATCATTTCTTTATGGCAAAATGATTCAAAATCCTTTCTTCTACCTTTGCAAAATATACACATGTGGTGGTCGATTATCTCCGCAATTGGCTTCTGGTGCAACAGTGAACGCGAGCCCCCAGCTCCCCTCTCGCTGTAACTCACTGTCCCTTGACTGACCTCTCCCACCCCTCCCTCTGGTCACCCCCACACTGTTCTCTACTCTGCAGCCCCGGCAGCCGAAAGTTTTTAAAGGGTGAGGACTGTCGGTGACATCAGCTGGACCTTTCTAGAAAAAGCAGACTGACGGGATGGAAAAACAGGAGCTGAGCAGTTTTTTTTTTTTTTTCACGGCGAGCCCAGGTCCCTCTGAATTTGTCAAACAAGTGGGTGTTAAAAGTGGGGTATTTATAGGCAGACACTCGCTTCCATCCCCTTGCTGGGTTTTCTGTGAAATGGACGAGGGCCGCCGGGTGGAGGAACTTGTCCTGCTCTGGAAGCCCTGGCCAGGCGCATGAGAGTGGCTCCACTGTGGCCACCACCCCGAGAGCTGTGCCTTCCGGCTGAGGGTGGGTTAGGCTGGGTCAGCCGCGGCCCAGAATCTTATGCCTACACATAGCAGAGAGAAACAAAGCTCCCCTTCCCGCAAGGTCTCTGCATCCTGTCCTTTGCTCTCGGGACACCTGCGGGCCAAGAGGAGGCATGGCTGTGGCTTTTCTGGTTAGATTTGGCCACATGAACCCCGAGTCCCGGCCAGCACGGGCTCTCCGTCCACTGGAGCCGACTTGTCCACATGCTGGGTCCTTCTACCTGGCTGCGGGGGCTGGTGGGCAACCTGGGGTTTTTCTTCTTCCAAAGCCACAGCTGTGCGGGTCCTCCCAAGTCTGGTCTTGTGCCTTTCTGAAAGGTCAAGGAAGGGGAAGGGAGGCTTCACACCCAGAGGCTCGGGGCTCCCTGGGGGCAGGGTGGGTCCGCTCCCAGATTCCATCCTGGTGGGAAGAAGGGCTCTCCCCAGCCCCAGGACACGCGTCTGGCCCTCCCGGCCTCTGGAAGGGCTCTGGGAAGAGCACGGCATGTGCACCTGGAATGTGATCCCTGATACGATGATGCCATTTGTGAGGGGACTCTGGGGGGGGGGTGGGGGTCTCAGGCCACTGGGGTTGGGGGATGGGAGAGCACTGGTCACTGACACCAGGTCTGTGTCTACTGAAGAACAACAGGTGGGAGGAGCAGCCTGCCTGGCACCGGCTGGGGGATCCCCAGCCCAGAGCTGGGGTGTGGAGGCTGCCGGCTGCTCAGAGCCAGTTCACCTGTTCCATTTGTCCTCAGGGTGTCTGCTCGAAACAGCTGCGTGAAGACCACAGAGACCATCCATACAGAGCTTGAAAATCTCTTTCTACAACACCAGTCTCTTGAATCTTAGTCCGGCCCAGAAATACATTCACATTTAACTTTAAGAAGGTCTGGTTTCCTCAACTTCTTCTGCTACTTTGAAACTCACCGGATAAAGGCATAAGGCTGTGGGTGCCACCAGCTCTTTAAAAAACAGGCTTGGTACCAGGTGCTGATGTGTTTTAAGTACTTTTCCATGGGAATGGAAAGATAAATCAATATACGTCAAGTAGCACAATGATGCATTAATTCAACATTATCGCTTGCAAGCTTTAAATTTAACACACTTAGCATGCACTGCTTCTGCAGAAAGTTCTGTATTTTCTTTAAATATAGCTCCCATGTAGAGTTAAGTAGCTTTCATTTTATGCAAATGTTCATTAATGCATTTATACTTCATAATATTTGGACAGCTTTATCCAGGCATTTTCTTATTCCAGGACTTTCTGTTTTCGGCGGCATTTATGTAAGCTGAAGTTCACATCAGTCTGGTAAAGCGCATGGATGAGATAGCGAAGGATCTCTGATCGCCCTGCCCGGAGCCACTCCCTGGCACATGGCCAGTGATGCATGTCCTCCTGGCCTGTCCCTGATACCCTCTGTCCACAGGCAGGCCAGGCTGTGTCTGAAGCTTTGTGCCCTCGTGGTCGTATCTGTGCCTTCCCAGGCCTCTTGTTGGACACTGCGTAGAGGTGGCTTGCTCCTCCCTGTCCCGAGGACCTGTGGACAATGCTGAGGGAGGCTGCTCGCCCTGAAGGCCAGGCTGCCCTAAACCTGACCCTCTAGGTAGAGTGGGCAGCCGAGCCACAGGAAGGAACACGGCATCTTAGCCACCTGGATGGGACAGGAGCTCAAGGCACAAGCCTTGTATTAAAGGACTTGTGTGCCAGTGTGTTTCTGTGAAGGGGAAAAATATAATCCCTGCACCCTAAAAGGGAGACGTTGGGGCGAATGGCAAGTGGGGAACACAGTGCTGCCCCTCCCTCCTTCCCTTCTCCCCGGCCTCTGCCCCTCCCCATCACTGGGGTACAAACTGCTGCTCCCACAGCACATTCCCTTTGGGAATTCTGCTATGGCCTGGGACAGGAGCTGCTTGCCGCTCCTCCCAGCCTTCCAAGGTCAAGGACTGTGGTTTCCTTTGGGCGCAGGGCTGACCTGGGACAGTTCAATTTGCATCCGATTAAGCTAATCTGAAAGGGCATTCACCTCCAACATCAGCTGAGTGAATTCTTCACTGCTAAGGAACGAAGGCTTCCAGTCTTGCTGAATGTCACAGGTTTCCGTTTGTGCCGAGACTTCTAAAAACAGAGTGAAACACAAATAAGCTTATATGTCCAAGGGCGCCTAGAAGTTGGTATGAACAACTGACACACGTTCGCTTCTACATGGTTTTGTGTAAGCCTCTGTGCAATATAATTAAAGAAGCCAACACAAGAAAATATGCTACCCTGATTTCCAGGAACTGGGAACTCTGGGCATCAAGCGTTTAAAAACACTTTTGATCTTCTCATGTCCTTTGAGCGAAGTCTCTGGGAAGAGAGAACCCTGCCCTCAGCCTGGGGCAGTGCCTGGCACTTGCAGGGGGCACCGTGCCCTTCCAATTATGTCGCTGCCACTTATCAAGGCAATGGGAAGAAAGACTGGGCCGGTGGGCACCTTCTCAAGCTGCTTCTTCACAGTCAAGGTCAAGCAAATCACTTAGAGACCTCGGATTTCCAAAATTCCAAGGGCTGCGAGTGTAGCCTAACATACGGCTGGTAGAGCTCATGCTTGCCTGTGTAAGGCCCTGGGCTGCTCCCCTCTGTACTCCAAGAAAAAGAGAAAGGGGAAGGGAGCAGGGAAGGGGACGAAATGAGCAGAAAAGAGGGAAGAGGAGGAGGAGGAGGATGAAGAGGAGGAGGAGGAGGAGAAGGAGGAGGAGGAGGAAAAGAAACATTCTACAAAATTCCAGACACATGTAGGTTTGCAGTAAATAACTCACTGTGTCATGCAGGACCTAACAGATTTTTCAGCATTTCCAGTACTGAATTATAATGTGCCATAAAAACACACATTGCTTACTTGTTTTAAGTACTTACTCTTCTCAAAACTTTCTAGGGTGAAACTATATCCATTTTACATAACCGTCTCGCACTGGCGATGTTAGTCACATTTGCTGACTGAATGATCATCAGTCTGCGGCGGACCCCTTACGTCTTCCGGCTTCTTGGCAACTTTCAAAACATGTTTGTTTTTTTTATGAAGTCATTGTTGATAAGGTTACCATGGGTAGCATAAATGTGATTATCTTGTATATTTGGGATTTTTTCCCCTATTTATTCTATATCGTAAACCAACACTTTTCCCTATGTGATAAGAGGTCTCTTTAGAGATTATTTTCTTGGCACTTGAACAAACTATAAAACCACATGAGGTATACCCTAGAGAATAAAACTAGCCTGTTGAACAACTTCCTGGAGAAATGCAAATTGTCCAGGCGGCTAATCTATCCACTAAGGAGAAAGATGTGTTTTTCTCTTTTTCTCCTTTTTGAGTGCTAACATAGAACCCGGGGCCTCTAGGACCAGGCCACATCACCCATGCTCTAGCAGTCTCTGTTACGCGGAGCCAAGCGATGGCTTCTGTCCCATGGGTGAATGAAGCTCAGTGAATTCTGCAGGTTCTCATCCACAAGCAGGTGGAAAGGGCCGGGTGACTCATGTGACAACCTTCCCCTGCCGCCCATTGTCTAAGGTTTCTGCCAGTGCCAAGCGGTACTGGGAAGTTTTTTTCTTTCCAGTATTTAAAAGAGCAACACCGGGCTGTTGCTCTGAAAGATTGGATTTATTGTCCTTTGTGGTTTTAAAGGAATTCAAAAACACTGCTAAGAGCCTCTGGCAGTTGAATATGGGAAGAAATCCAGGAGAGAAAACCACGCTAGCAGGCAGTGGTTCTAACGAGGGCCTACTTATGAGGGCAGGCGTGTGGGGGCCATGATGCCTGGGGTGAAATGCATGCTGGGAAGCAGAGACAGGTACCACTCACACATCTTGGCCAGTATGCGCCCTGGGGTGTTGCCCAGGTAGGAGAGAGAGGATGAAACCCCCAGATCTTCACACAAATGACAGCCACAGTTTGATCACTTAGAAAAGAAATGGAACCCACACATATCCTCTCCCTTCTCCCCAGCACAAATGAGGTACAATAAGGTCCATTTTGCTTCACTCTTTACCCATCTTTCTTGCCACTTTCTGAAGAAATTCTGGAAGTTTCCTTTCCCGAGTGCCCTTTGTTCTGCTCTGGGGTTGCCTCAGAGGTCCTGGACTGATTTCAACGTGTTTGCCTTGCATGGTCATTTTGACTCTGGGCAGGAGGCAGGGGTCGCATGGAGCCAGATCGGGGGAATAAGGTGGGACACAGCATCGTGTTTCATGAGCTGCCTTTCCGTGGGATGACACCTGGCAGCAGTGCTCACTGTACCTTTGCTCAGTCCTTGTAAAGACACTCAGGAAAGAGGACCTGAGACCTGCTTCGGAAAATGGCAAGTCTGATGGGAAAGGTGTACTCAACGTGAGGGGAGTGTTCTGAGCGGATTCACAGCAATGTGTCTTTTACTGTAATCAATTAAAAAACCTGAAACATGCCCTGTAGTTTTGTGTTTTTTTAGATTGGGGAGGGGGTACGGGAAATCGAACTCAGGACCTTGCACTTGCCAGGCGGGTGCTGTGCCACTGGGCCCATCCCTCCATTCACTGTAGTTTTTGATCACTCCTTGTTCACTCATCTGAAAAACTCTTCATTAGACTGTAGCTTGTTCAGGAGAGGAGTCTCTGGCAGCCCAGATTTCATTTAGGTAGAGGGTCACCCAGCTTGGTGAAGGGAAACGAAGAAGCCACTGCTTGGCCGTAAGTGACTTGCTGATCGCTGCACCATGCTCACCAGGCCCTATGGCTCACCAGGCCCGACAGCCCTGAGCACAGCCTGTCAGCCACTGTGCGTTCCCACAATTTGATTATAGCCCCAGAGAGCTGAGAGTCAATCCACAGCACATCAAAAAGATGTAAGTTAGGTGACTCAAAGCACACCAAAAATGTTATGCTGGGAACCAAGATTCAGGGTTAGAACCATGTCCCCATTGGCATCTGACAGGACGTTTCCTAAAGCTACAGGTGGTGGGGCAGGGTTAGCAAAGAGGTCTGGTCAAAGTGACTTCAAATAGTTAGGAAGGAGGAACAACCGGGAGCCATTTTTACAAGAAAATAGTACCATCAAGAGAAAGCCCCCAGGTTCTACTCAGGTGGACTTGAGGTTGCAGAAAGCTCACCCACAGCTTCTGCCTGTGCGTCTGAACCAGGGGCAGGCAGGGCATCCTGCATGTGGTCACAGACAAGCCAGAGAGTGGGCAGAAACCCAACCGCAGCGGTGGGTAAACATTGCCTGACCGAGGGGCGTTCTTCCATGTTTGGTGGCCTTACCTTCCCCGCTGCCAGCCACAAACGCAGACACGCTAAAGAGGCTGGAGGAGGAATGAGATTTGACAGTGGTACAAAGTCACATCAGACCCCTGGCTACTCACGCAGGAAGAGGATGATGTGTGGACATCCGGTTCCCGAAGGCCCAGTGTTCAGGTGGATGTGGGTGGCCATGTCTGATATTCCCAATAGTTACACAATTCAGGAGTTTCTCTCTTGGAAGAGAAGCAGCTGGCACAAAATCTCACGATGAAGAGACATGGTCAGATTCTTACTTTGACTTGGACCACCTCTTGGAGAATAAATGTATGTTCCAGGGTCAAGATTTATGTCCCAAGCGAAGGAAAAGGGATGCCTGGGAGATATTGGGGAAGGAGCTGAAGGATCGTAACTGCCTGGTCCTAATCACCTTTCCTCACGTGTGTGTGTGTGTGTGTGTGTGTGTTCTGCCTTTAGCCTGAAGGCAGAAAGCAAGCCCAGCTTCTTAAGCTTTGGCTGCACACCGGAGCTGCTGGGGGACTTTAGAAACACCAGTGTCGGGCCTCCCCCATGATCTGTCGCTACACTGCGCTCCACCCCCACCACAAAAGGCCCGGATCTGGAGTGCTGGCCCACTTCTGGGTAAATACTTCTAGCGTGGCTGATTTCGAATTACCCAATTGATGCAACCAGCTTGCAAAACTCCTGAAAATGTAGCAATCGTCCCTGATGCTGGCAGGAGCTGGCTCCCACACGCTGCCCATCACCCCCAGGAGATCTGGAGGCATTGCCCTGTGGGGCTTTACTGGGCTCTACAGATTTCTCCAGAAGTTGTTTGGATGATTCTCACGGGCGGCAACCACTGAGGACCAGCAGCCTGAAGGGATGTGACAATGTAGCTATGATAGAACCTTCTCTGAGGGCCCCCACCACCTCTCCAAAGAAGGGACATAGAAATAGGGCTGCCGGGCAGAGTCCACATCTTCCTGGCTGCCCCACTGGGTGAGTGACTCAATTTGCTGTCCCTCCATGTGTCACCTGTGCAATGGGATGGACTCATGGGACTGCTCTGACGCTCGGGAGTTATGACACACAGAGCCCCTGGCACGAGGCTGGGCTCACGGGGCACCAGGTAAATGCTGAGCCAGGATTCTCTGCCCTGGGTGCTGGAGAGGCTCATGGCCACATGGATGGCAGGGAAAGCAAGAGCAGGGTGTGATCAAAACATGCAGTGAGTGCTTATATTAAAACTTTACCACCGGGGATACGGCTCAGAGGCATAAGCGCCTGCCTGGCAAGTGCAAGGGCAAGGTCCTGAGTTTGATCCTTGGTACGAAAAACAAAACAAATAAAACAACAAAACTTTATCATGGTGAAGGATCCTCACAGCTATAAATCCCCTCAGAATGCTCCCTCTTGCCTCAGGAGCACTGCTCCCATCACTCTTGCCACTTTCTGAAGCAGCTCTGGATGACTCCTTCCTGAGTGTCTTTCCAGGATGTATAAAGACTGTGGGAAGGCTGCTGCCTAAACCATCTGACAGAAAGGTGGGCTCATAGAAACAAGACACCCTGTCCTCATCTACCCTATGCACTGGACCTGGCACCGTGTGACTTCCGCCTCTTCCCCAAAGTCAAAATGACCATAGAAGGTACTTTTGCATCGATTCAGGACATTGAGGCTGCCACGACATCACAACTGAAGACACTCAGGAAAGAGGACTCTAGAACTGGTCCAGAAAGTGGCAAGAACAGTGGGACAAGCATGCTCCAAGGGAGAGGAGAAGGGTTTTTCAAGGGATTCATGGCCTTTTACTGTGACACATTAAAAAAAAGAGAAACATTTGCCCTGTTTTTTGATCATACCACATACTTGTTTTCCACCCTAAACCAGTGGATTTTCTGCCTGCTTTTGAGCGTGGAGTCACAGGGTGCTCCAGACCCTGGAGGATCTTGCTTGTCATGCAGCCTACTGTGCACAGCTGGCCTCACCTGCAGAAAAAGGAAAGACCAGGCTGGCCCTCCCAGAGCCAGTGGGCTGCGCTGCCACTGACCTGGCCTGGCTGGGGCCCTGATTTGACAGTCCTGCAATTCCACAGTGGATGGAGCCCTGCATAAATGTCACACCGATGAACTTGATCCCAGCTGCCCTATTTAACAGCTGTCCTGCTTCTCGGTGGCACTGACCTACTTTGAGTAATTTGTACAAAATATCCTGGTCATCAAAACAAGCTGCTAGTTCACTTGGCCAAATCATCATTTAGGAAATGTAACCACTTGGATGAAAATACCAGGGCAGTGGCTGCTGCTAACAGTTAATTCCAATCCTGCTCCTGATTGGCCTTCCCTGCCTTTTAACAAAAGCAATTAACACGCTCTTTCCCTCACCTGGACAGTACCGGAAACACAGGAGGAGGATCCAGCATCCCTGTCCCATTCTTAACAGGTGTACACAATTGTGAAGAAATAATAAAAGAGTAACAAGTGTAATGAAACTTCCCAGTGTCCTGCCCTCTTGCATGAAATCCTGTCTCAGAAAATGTTCAGGCGACAGCGGTGTCACTGTCAGTGCAGGAGAACTGTAATTACTTCCTCAGTAATTCTGACATTTCTGACTATTAGGTTTGGTGTCCTGGTTAAGGCAAAAAGGATTCTTACCTTCCAGCTTGTTCATAGCTCCCAAACGCTCTCAATTATTCTGCAGTGTTTAAAAAATTTTTTTGTACTAAGCAAGGTGAGTGGCGAGACCAGCACAGTGGGGTGAAAGGGACTGAAGAGAGTGAAAAGGAAGGAGAGGATCTGGGGAGGACGTGAGCTCAGGGCTGGCTTCAGGTGGCAGCTGTGTGTGACGGAACAGCGCCTCCCCCTGAATGTGCTGGAAAGGCGGGGAGGGTTTGCACAGGGTCGCGGGAAGAATGGACTCATCCAGCTGTCAGACTCCAAGAGGCAAAAGCTCCCTGCAGCAGAGGGAGTCAGCGTAGACGCTCCACTGGGTGAGAGCAAAAGTGGTCAGGAAAGGGAACCCTGGGACAGCTTCCATTTCTTGACCTGCATTTTGGTGGTTGGTGCTGTTTTTCAGCGCATGTGGGAGGATTCTGGGGCTTGAACCAGAGGCCTTCACACTGAAGCACCTCCACAGTCCTGTTTTAGTTTTTCTTTTGAGACAAGGTGTGGGTAAACTGCCCAGGCTGGGCTTGAAACTTAGATCCTTCTGCCTCAGCCTCCCAGAGAGCTGGGATTCCAGGCGTGCCCAACCATGCTGTGACGGGTTTTAATGCTGGCCTGCCCGAGGGATTCTTGATAAAGACCCACCCACCGGGAATGCCGCCTGCTCCGGCTGGGGGCCACCCACCCGTGGGGCTGTTCTGGAGGCCCCCTGGCTGAGCAGGCAACCTAGGAGGGAGAGGGAAGCGCGTGAGTGACAGGGGCTGCAGAGCCACAGGAGAGAGCTCCCCGGAGGCCTGGCCTGATGGTGACGTCACTCCAGGAAGCGGGCGGGGCCAGGCGAGGCCTTTACCGTTGTGTTTCTGCAGGAAGCCGATGACCTTCTCCAGCACTGTGGTCTTGTCCATCTTGCGCGTGTTCCCGGGCAGCATGGAGCTGAGCTCTTTGATGAGCACATTGAACTGGTCCCGTCGCTTCTTCTCGGACTTGTTTCTCGAAGCTCTGCAAACACAGGCGCTTCGTTAAGGCTTTGCAAGGGAACAGGAGCTTTGTACCTGAGCTGGGTCCAGGCTGTACCAGGCCTGCAGACCCAGGGCTGACAGATGTGGCCCTGTGTGCCGCTGCTGCATGCCGAGACAGGGACAGGACTTTTTAAATGAAATGCTTATCAGTAGGTGGAAAAGGCCATACTGAAGAAGTCACGTTTCATTCCAGCTATGTGGCTTGAGCAAAAAATACTGTTGATGTTTAAATTAAAGATAACAAAGTTTATCACAGGAAAAGACACATTGCAGTGAATTGTCTTACACCCCTTCTTCACTTTAAGTGCACTGAACCCCTGTTCCTGCTACTTTCCAAAGCAGTTCTGGGAGTCCTCGTTCATAAGTGTCATTTACCACATGTGATCACAAATATAGAGAATGCCTATGTGTCACTCAATGGAAAGGCAGCCTTGTGAACACGTGACAGTGTGTCCCTGTCCTCTTATTCCCTGGATCTGGCACCATGGGACTTCCAGCCCTTCCCTAGAGTCAAAATCATTACGAAGCATAGATATTTTAAATCGATTCACAACACCAAGGCAGCCACGACAGCGTGACGGAAGCCTGGCTGTGTCCACGGGAGCACGGGGTGCACAGGCAGTGTGTAGCTATCACTCGATTTTGCAGTGAGCCTTAAGTGCTCTAATAAAAGATGAAGTCTATTTTAAAAAAAGTCATCCCACCTTTAGAAGAGATGAAAGTGAACTGGCTCGGTCTGAGGGAAAGGGATCTTCTCTGGCTCTGGCCTATTGGCTCCTCTGAGGGACCTCAGGGTCCCCAGGCACTGGGCAGGGAGTCAGGGCTATAACCCAGCCCAATCGGACCCAGCAATGGAGGCAGGGCTGCTCACAGGCTGTGGCTCTCAGCGACACATCAAATCCCCTGTCAACCACCAGCCTACTCTGAGGGGACGGACCCAGGGCTGAAAAAGGTGCCCCACCCCTCCTGAGTACACCTGAGATGGAGCCCAAAGGCACAGTCACCAGTCTCTCCTGAGGGTCTCCCTCTCCTCCTGTCTCCTGCTCCCTTCCTAGCAGCTCCTGGGGTTTGTATTAAGGGATTTCTGCAAAGCCCTTGCTTCTAGCCCAGCCATGTCACCTCATAGGCTGGTGGCAGGGAGAGGCCGAGGCCTGTACTGCTCGCTCAGGGTAAAAGGCACAGCATTCAAACAGAAGAGAGAGAAGAAAGGGACCTTTTACTTTCTCAGCAACTGTCTATGCATTATAAATAATTTTTTGGCCTAGATTTTAAAGAGTGACACGCAACCTCCTTAGCCAAAAAAAGCTCTGTTCCTGTCCTAGTTTGCCTATGATAAATTATTTGTGAGCTGATAACACCCAGCTCATTATTGCTCTGTTCTCTTCTTCAATGGGCGCAATGACAACCAACATGGCCTGGCAGAGGACCCAACGAAGCTCCTATCATTAGCGACAGAAACACAAGCTTGTTTCCATCAGCCTCCGCCTGGGACACGCCGCAGGACCCGTTGGAAATTGGTCAGCGTCAGTTGGATCTGCAGCTCTGAGTTAAAGAAAGCCAAGAGCCTGGGCTGACCTTGTTTCTAATAACGAGGTCTGCTCGTGCCAAGGCCGGGGGACAACAGGTTGAAAGGCGCTTAAACAACCAGGCTGTGGGAGTTTTTAAAAGGCATCATTTGTGTTCTGTAAAATTCAGCCATCTTAGGGGCACAGTTTGGTGAATGCTGGTTAATTACACAAACTCCACCTCTAGAGGGTCTCTTCCTGTCTCTTGTTGATTCGCCCCAACCGCAGCTACCTAGTCTTGCCTTTTCTAGAATTTCACGTAAATGGAGTTGCATGCTGGGTAATCTTTGACAATCTTTCACGTGTTTTTAAGATCCATCCACTTGTTGCACATGGAACGACAGGCAGACACAGAAATGACACCCAATCTGGAGGCTGGGCACTGATGGGGTCATTCCCAGATAGCAGGCTCTGATGTCTGGTGGTCTAGGGCTTATATGGGACAAGCAAAAAGGAAGTACAGAGGCAGACCGGCTTGTCAACTGGGGATTGGCTCTTATAATATGCGTCACGGTGACCAGTCGCTTCTAGGAGACAGAAGCAGCTGGAACAGGAACTAAGAAACTGAAGTGTGCTGGCTGGGGTGTGAGCGAGGTTTCTGTTGCACACACATTAACAGTTCGTCTGCTTTTCTGCTGACTAGCACCCATGTGTGAATATGCTGCTGCTCTTTGGCGGTTTCTGGCCAGGGAGGATTAAGAATACTTTTAAGTCTCTGTGTATGCACGGTCACTCCCTTCTCTGGGGTAAATATGGAGTCATGACATCGCTGAGTGCTGTGATCAGTGTATGTTTGACATAGGAGATTCTGCCACCCTGTCACACAAAGTTGGCTAGCCCTGGCTTTTGTTTAGACAGACAACAAATACAGGCAAGCCCTTGAGCTGCTAAGCTAAATCCCAGGCCTGAAGTGTTATCTTATGGTGGTTTGAATTTGCCTTTTTCTGATGACCAGCATCTGATGAACATCTTTTTGCATGGTTAATAGCCTTTCATATAGGGCCTTTTGTGAAGAGTATGTGAGAATCTTCTGCCTACTTTTTAACTGGGTTTTTTTGTCTTCTACTTGAGTTTAAGAGACAGAAAAAAAGAAAGGAAGACAGAAAGGAAGGAAGGAGAAAGGAAGGCATGCACATGTCTTAAACATGTGCTTGTAAACCCCACACTTGGATTTTTTTTTTTTTTCATCTCTTTAAGACAGGATTTCTCCATGCAGTTCAGGCTAGACTTGAATTCACTTTGTAGCTGAGGCTGGCCTTGAACTCACAGAGATCCTCCTACCTCAGCCTCCTGAGTGATGGGATTACAGGATTGTGCCACCACTCCCATACCACCCTTTGATTTTTGAACACAGGGCTCACACTTTGCTGAAGTGCCCATCGCTGGGGATCTTGGGAAGCTGACTCTAGTTGTGTGGGTACCATTTGTGTCTTAAGCAATATACGACACAGTTAGGAACAGGAAAGCTGAGGGAGCCACTTCTTTCCCCTCATACAACTATAAACACAACACTGCCCTAGTAATTACCCATGTCTACGCTTAGGAGGTCATGATGCCCAGGTGGGCAGGTCATCCGTACCAGGGAGTGACAAAATGGGAGCCAGCTGGAGTTAGAGGTGTTTGTTACAATGAGAGGCACCTAATTAGGGCGCCTGACCTTTTAGATACTGGGATCCTGAACTGTGTCGGGACTCACTGATGGTTGCTGTGGTTCCTTCTGCCCTTTCGCTTGTTCCTGCGGCTATGATCGTCAATAAACACAGCCAGTCACTGCAAGGTGTACGCTTGGCACATCTTCCCTTGTCATGCACAAGAACCTGGACTATTTTTGGCCCACTCAACTGTTATATATATGTATATATGTGTGTTATTTTTATAATTGCAAAATTGTAGTCACTATAATCTTAAAAAATCTGACAAAATAAAAAATCTAGAACATTATGATTTTTAGTAACTACTGTCTTAGCACACATTCTAATACTTTTCCTAATGCGCAGGGCTGCAAACTGATCCTTCACTTATGATACTATTTTCTCTAGAATATCAAGACTGTTAAATTAGCTGGGCTTCTAGTGTGGTTAATCTAGATTGGTATTTTAGGGCTGATATACAAGTTTCTATCAGCTTAATGACTCATTTCTTAGGATCTTTTCTGTAGGGTGTGTTTGGCTCTGCGCATGTGCTCTCTGTAGCTCAGCAGCAAGCTCGGGGAGCACCTCCAGCATCCTGCTCACTCTAGCCCAGTAAAGCTCAGGCGAACGCAAGGGCCTCACCCCCACCTAGCTATCTTCCCATTACAGCAATCCTGAGAATGAGGGCGAGAGGAGATTACTGCAAGCACGATGAAGAACGCCTGACTCCCATCATTTTTTTGGGGGGGTCGAAGATAGGGTGGAAGTAGCCCGGCATGGTGACGTACACCTGTAATCCCAGCACTCGGGAGGCTGAGGCAGGAGGACTGTTGTGAGTTTGAGACTAGCCCACACTACAAAGTGAGTTCAAAGGCCAGTCCAAACTGCATAGTGAGACCCTGTC
>PVLA01011527.1:0-52378 GCA_004027455.1 Hydrochoerus hydrochaeris | reverse complement strand
AGTATCTAAATACAGGAAGTTAAGGTCACCAATCAGATCTAATCAGACCAAGTCTATCGCAAGACATATAGACCAGTTTGCAAAGGTCAAAGGCAGAAAGGGTTATCAAAACTGAAAGAGAAAATAGGCAATTTATAAGACTATTTCGACTAACCAAGAAATTTCTCATCAACAATTTTGCTGCCTAAGATGAAATGTGATGAGATTTTGTGAAGGAAAAACTGACTGACTAAGAACATCATTCTGAGAAAACTTACCCTTTTGAAACAGAGGAAATAAATACCCTCTGAGACAAACAAACCCCGAGAGAATCTATCACTATCAGACTCTTCTACCAGAAATTCTAAAAGCAGTCCTCCAAACTTAGAGATACAAACTAGTGAGAAAAAACACTGGAAGCAATAAAACTTACTGCAAAAACCAAAAAATACGAATTCAAAGTTTTCTAACATTGTAAACACGGAATATAAACAATTTTACCTTTAATATGAAGATTAAGACATAAAACAAACTAAAAGATAGGCAAAATTTTTGAATTGAACATTAAAATTAAAATTGTGGGTAACAGTGCAGTGCAAGTATAGAGACTTTTACTTTTATTCTTCCTATTTCTCCTTTTCCTATCTTTAGGATCACTGTGACATTTCTTCCATTTCAAAGTAGCTTGTTTTAATAAAAAATTGCTTTATATAAGTTTCATGATAACACAAAGTAATAAATCTATAATAGACAAAAAAAATATGAAAAGGATGTACCTGAAGATTGTTATACTAAGTGAAATTAATTGGACACACAAGCTTTAGCATTGCACAGATTCTTTTATATATGAAATCTCCAACATATAAATAAAAAGCAAAATGAAAGGAGAAAATAGGAACCAGGGAAATTTTCTTTTCAAATGAGAGGGGGAACAGGAGATGGAGAGAGGAGAAAAAAGGGAGACGGGGGAAATATTTGAAAAACAATGGTAATAGAACTTCTGCAGATGAGAAGGGGACCAAGTGACAGGAGCAGCAAGGAGGAGTGGGAGGGGCTGGGGGTGAAAAAGAATTTTGATGTGTTTCATACATGTGACAAGTTCCCCCAGTAAATGTCACCATTGTGTACTATAAACATGTACTAATGAAAAAAAATAGAAAAAGAGCAACTTCACCATGAAAAAGGATACAATAGAGAGAAAAAAGCAAAGAACTATGGAAAAATAGAAAACAAGCAACAAAATAGGAGTAGTAAGGCCTTATCTATCTGTAAGAACTGTAAGTAACTGGAAATAAGTGTATCTTAGCACTCAAATCGAATAACCTAGATGACTTAATGGATGAAAAAATAAGACCCAGATACCCATTGCTTCCAAGAAATCAGCTTCAATTCTAAGAACATGCACAGGCCAAAAATGAAGAAATGAAACGAGACATTCCATGCAAATGGATTGCAAAAGTGCAGTAGTAGCCACATCCATATTAAATAATAAAAGACTTTAATTAAAGGAATAAAAAGAAACAAAGAAAACCCTTGTAAAATGATAAAGAGGTCAGTTTCAGGAAGAGGAAACGATTCTAAACATGTGTGTTCACACCATTGGAACATTCCAACATATAAAGTGAATATGAACAATGTTTAAGGGAGGGATAAACTCCAACACAATAATAATAGGGAATTTTAACACCCCATTTTCAACTACGGATAAAACATAGAAATAGAAAAATTCAAAAAAAAAATAAAACAGCAGAGTGACATTGCACCAGAAGCAACTGGACCTAGTAGACATTCACAAGCTCCCCCCTCCAAAGCCGTATACACTGTGCTGGATTGACAACTAGTGGGTGACCTGGAAAGCCCATCTGAGCTGAATCAGCATGGCGCTGAGTGTGGATGGCCCACCTGAGGATCACGTCCAACAACACAAAAAGGAGACCTGAAGGGGAAAATGTGTTGCTGGTTCTCCTGTTTCTGTTGGTTCTCCCGGAAGAGCTTGTCAAGCTTCTTTCCTGATATGAACTTGGCAGTTGTCATTGTCAGAGAAGCTCGGGACCTTGTCGTTGCTGGGAATGGCTGCAGTTCACTTTGGGGGGAGCTCTGGTGCTTACTTTGAGTATCTCCTCCTGGCTCTGGAGGGAAGATGATACGCCGTTCAATATCTGGAGACGCTTATCATGCTGGCTTGGTGACATGAACTCAGCTGTTCTCATCATTGGAGAAGCTGGAGACCTTATTTGCCACTGAGGATGGCTGTGGTACCTTTCGAGGGCTCTCTGGTCTTCACTCTGAGCACTGCTTCCCGGCTGCACTGAGATCCCTCAGCCTATGGGAACAGATCTTGCATCTCACTGGCATAGACTTTCTAGCTTCCACCGCTGAACTTTGGGCCTCCTCAGTGCAGATCTGTGAAACAGATTTGCATGAGACATTGTTGTGGCCTCATGAAGTACATTGCTATGGGATCCAGGCCCTCAGTTGGATGCTCTAGATCTTAAGTGTGGGCAGATTTCCTACACTGGTGTTTTGTATTTGATTGTTTGTATAATTGTCATAAAATAATTCTGTAAATTACATGTCCTGTATTAAATCGTTTTCCTTGAAAACCCTGATTACAAAATAAATACACATACTTCTTAGTAGCACGTGAAAGATTGTTGAAGATTGATTACATTTAAAGTCACAAAACAAATCTTAGCACATTTAATGGAAATCATATTGAATTTTCTCACTATAATACAATAACAAATCAAGAACAGCAACAAAAGAAGAAAATACTAAATGTGATAGTTAACTGACTTTGTTAGTTTGGGTAAGAAACATCCAATTAAACTGGGTCAGTATAGTTTTTTACTGAAGGCAGAAGACTCACCCTGAGTGCACCGACCAGTAGGCTTTTCACTTGAATGGGATAAAAAGGAAATGAAGGAAGGCTCAAGTCCGTCTCTTTGGAATTCTGGTCTTCACCTAGAGTTTGGATGTTGCCCGCTGGCTTCCAGTGCAGCCCCTTCAACCTTCCAGCAGACACACTTCCAACTTTCAGCACAGACCTCATGTGGACTGACATGAGACACTACAGGGAGCGAGGGCATGTGAATTTAAAGCTTTTTGATTCCGCTAAATGTAATGAAGTAGAGTCGGCTTTTTAAATTAAGAAGAGTTATTGGCAGGCTCTTTATTAGCAGAGGTCATTTTTTGATTAAGCAAATACAACAAGACAAAGTGGGAAAAAACTTTTCCTTTCATATTAAAATTCACAAGTCTTGTTCAATAAAAGTTATTTGGTAGTTCTTTCACATTCCAGATTATGCTAGATGTATAATACCTGTCTTTCCTTTTTTTGTTATAACTCACCATATTATTTAGGTATTGCTATGTGAGATAATTATAAAATGTTAATAGAATACAATATTTATTTATATATTTATTTATTCATTTATGCCCATTTATTCAGATTAGTAAGAACACTCTTCTAGTATAGTCCAAGCTTGGCTTCTTTTATTGACTTATTCCTGTATTTGTGATTAGCTGGCAGGAGGGTTTGTCTAGACTGGCTATAGAAGTCTGGAGTTTTAGTGGTTACTATCTGAAGTTCAGAGAGTCA
The DNA here is from genome assembly GCA_004027455.1 of Hydrochoerus hydrochaeris. Lineage (NCBI taxonomy): Eukaryota > Metazoa > Chordata > Mammalia > Rodentia > Hydrochaeridae > Hydrochoerus > Hydrochoerus hydrochaeris. The sequence goes on along the minus strand of PVLA01011527.1, from coordinate 48,798 downwards.
TTGGACTGCATGTCTCTTATTATCCAGATGAATGGTCTATTTTGTTTTTTGTACTCATGATTGCTTGTCAGGTTTTCCAGAGAGCAAGAAGGAGCATTCAAAATCCTTTAGGGTTTAAGTTCAGAACTGGCACTTTTGCCACAATTTATTCCATAAAGATAATAGCCAAAGCCTTTCATTTAGCAATGATGGGAAAATACTCCACACTTCTTAGTGGAAGGAGTTATGAAGTCATATTCCAGGGTGTGTGGATAATAAAAGGGGAATAATTGGGACCATATTTGCAATCAGTCTACTTGTTGAATCTTCCTGATGAATTTTGGCTCTGCCAATTGAGTGGTTGGGTATTCACTGATTCCTTGACTAAATCAGGATACCAACTGACCTCATCTGGTATTTGCAACTGGTCTGTCTTCCTCTCAGCCCAAAATCTGCTATAATCTCTTCTTGCTTTTGGACTCCTGGGCCTAAACGCTACCTTGAGAAAGCACCCTTTTATTTTTGTCAAAAATTTCTTTAGATAGCTTAATAGAAAATATTATGCTTAGTTGCTCAGATTTTTTTTTAACTGAATCTAATTTCATGATGGGAATAAGTCTCCACCCAAAGACTGAACCGTGAATGTTTATTTTTTCTTCCTGGATGATAATTCAAATATCACAACAGCAGGCCTTTTACATCAAAAGCATTGATTATTCAATTAATACTTCTAGTGAACATCAACAAAACATTCCAACCCATATGGCTGCATGAACATCAGAGTACCACTGAGAGAGCAGTCATGACTGAGCATGATAATTAGTGTAACCCTGTTAAAACACCTGCGTGGCTAACTCCATCCTGCCAAAAAAAAAAAAAAAAACAGCAACTCTTTAGCTCTATCTATGATTTGATTTGTTCATGAATACTTGGAGAGAATGCTTTATGAATGAGTCAAAGTTTCTAGAACCTTGTTTTGTTTGGGAGAGTGTTAAAATGTTCTGTAGCTAAAGTTTTTGGGACCTAGAAAGCTGAATCCCAATTAGAAAAGCAAACATGGATCAAGAGCAGAGAATGCTATGTAGCGGTCAGATTCAGAGACCAGATAGGTGCATAAGCGCATAGCAATGGAAGAATGTGTCAGGGCAGAGTAAGAGCCAGGAGTTGAAATATCTGAGTATCTAGCAAAACTATAAGCTCAGGATAAGAAGAAGTTAAAAGAATCTAGCAAAAGGATTGTTAGAGAAAATGTGTGAGATTCCACATGGAAATATTCATTCTTTAGACACTTACTACATAGCAGAAAATCTACAAGATGCCACTGCGTCACAAAGATGAATAAATATTGAAGGATGAGGCAGTTTATTGATGAAGAAAGACACCTATTGATAAAGAAAGAACCTAACATATGGTATGATGACACTACAGGTCATCATACCATATGTTAGGTTCTGGCTGAGGGAAGAATGAATATTCCCTGGGGACACATATTAAAGAAAAATCACTTTTACTGGTTGAGCCCATTAATAGTTGAAATGAACTTTTTTTTTTTTTTTGGTCAGACTGACAAACTGATCATTCCAACTAGAGAATTAGTCAGCAAAGGAGTAGAAATATGTGAAATAATACTTCCTGAACTGAACTGCAGAAGTAGTGAGATCTCAAAAAAGTCTATATAGTGTGAAGTATCATGACACAAGAGTTTAAAGACCATGAAAAATTTGATAAGGAATTTAAGAATATACAAAGACATATACACAGTTTCAGAATCTAACAGTCTTTTTTAGTGAAAAACATCAACAACAAAAACAACAACAAAACACTATGAAATTCCTTCAGATGAAAATGTTATAGAAAAGGTTAAGAACTTGGAGCTAAATGCAGTGAGATCATCTGTCACTTTCTAGAATTTCTGAGTTAGTGTCATTGGTTTGAGAAGACAAAGAGCAGGATTTACACTGTAGAACTACAGCAACTGGAAAATTGAGGAGAAAATCAGAGAAAGGACAGAAAAAGGTAGAGTCATATACAAAGTATGAACTCTGACCAGTTTTCTTGATATCTCCTATTTCATGCAATTTTTAGGCAACTCAGCTAAGACTCAACAAAATAAAGTGAATGTACCTTCCATGGTGAGATGGGCTTTTGCAGTTTCGAGTTCAGTAATTCATCTTCTTCAGAACAAACACACATAACCTGGAATCAGTAAAATATTGGACTATACCTTTTCAACACTTGGAATTATTGTATTAATTAAGTGTCCTCTTCAACACTTGCAATTGTTTTATTAATTATCTTTCATATTATGTGTTAAAATACAGTACAATTATATTTCATTATGAATTTGATTTTAATTTTCCTAATGACTGCTAATGTTGAACATGTTTTCAGGTACATACTCACTTTCCATGTACCTTCCTTGCTGAAGTATCCATTGGCATTTGCCATTCAAACTTGGGATGTCACATCAGGGATAAAAGGAGTATCATGGGGGTTGTATAACACCCACATTTATTTTTAGAAGTGTTTTTATGGATGAACTATTAATTTTAACTTTATGAATTTTATTATATCAAACAATGTTTACTCAACAGAAAAATACAAAAAATAAAGTATTGAATTTTTAATATTTATTTAATTTTATAAATATGCATCACAATTTTCAATCTCACCTTTCTTTGTCTACACAGTCTAAAAAATAACCATAGAAATAAGTTACCATATGAACTACAGTGAAGATATCAATAAAACTTTATACTAAAACTAATCTTTTCTTCAACTGTCACACTCAAGCTGATCTTCACACATAATAATATCACATTCTGTGCACAAATATTGATAGCAAATGTGTTTTGCTTTTCTATATTTTTTGTAGGTCATATGTAACATCTCACTGGTCTTGGTATTTTTCAAGAGTTTCTTATATAACACAATGTGTAGTTAACAGGAATATGAAATATCAAGAACACAAAACACTACATTCTTATGTATTGCACTTTTACAATAGACAACATTTTCAACATCAAGTATTTGTTTACAAATTCTAAAAAATAGGAACAGTACTAATCCCTCTACGAACTACAACGAAAATACCAATACAACTATACAACAAAAATAATCTCTGCTTCAACTGTTACACCCAGGAAATCATCACACATGAGCACTGCATATTTCATGCACGATTCCCTTTTATACTGAGAGTATACAAGTTTATCTTTCCTTTCCTGTGTGGCAGGCTGTTCTTTTCACCTCGCTTGTTTCCTTCTTTTGTAAGGAGCTTCCTACTATATTGTACAATGTGCCCTTAGCAGTAAAGCAAGATATCAATAAAATAAAATATATAGTATGTAATGAGTGCTTAAAATAGACATCAACATTTTCACATCAACTGATTACTTGTTTACAAAATCTAAAAGATAACAGCAGAAATAAATCCCATCTAAACTACAGTGAAGAAAAAAGTCTGCCAGAGAAATAATCTTTGCTTCAGTTGTCACACCCAAGGTAATCTTCACACATGGTTGGTATATGTTGCAAGTATGTGCAAGTATTGCTTACATTGATAGCACATATGTTTTATTCTCCTACCCTTTTTGAAAAAAATTGACATATTTTTTGCTTTCCTGTTGTCAGGGTCTTTGGGATACTGTACCTTCTTGTTCAGCTGTCAGTTCACAAGTTTGCTCTACAATTTTTTTGAATAGTTCCCTGGGCAGAAATGTGTTGTTCTTTGTTGTAAGTGATCTTTTATCAGTTCCAGTCCGAATCCTTTAAGAAAACTTCTCAGTGATATTTGCAATCGTCCTTTTCTTTGAAAACTACGAAATTGTTTATGCCACAAATGTTTAGAATTGAGTAAAACACAATGCTTTGTTTCAAGTGACATCACAGTATTCATTACTGTGTTCACTGTTGTATTCATTGATAACATCTACACTGCCTTTCGTTTTGTTTTAAAAAGTTATAACTTCTGGATTCATTTTTGTCAAGCTTTCTCTGTTGACCTTGTCATCACGGCACAGTGTTAATGTCAACATTATCACTTTGTTTTTCATTTCTATATATGAGACCAATATTATGTCTCTTTGAAATCCAAACATTGTACTATACATTTCTCTATTTTGAACTTGCAACATTTCACTAGAATTTCTGCTTTTTTTTGTTGTGAATAGCTCCTATGATGGTCAACTTGAGCTCAGTTAGCAAATGTAAAAAAAATGGGTAACTGGTAAACCAACTGTTGAATGCCACACTCCAATTAGTAGGAGACAAGAGCAACAAGTCTATTTATAACATTAAACACTCTTTTTATTACCACATGAATGAAGACCTTGGGACTGAGTTTTGAGAAAAAAATTCTAAGATGAAACCATAATATGGGCATATATTTTTATACTTCTTAAAGACATATTTGGCAAATTCCACTTAAGGCTACAGTGACCATGAAATGCACCAAGTTATTCATCAATAGTTTTGTGCAAATTGTTTGATATTTTGAAACAAAGTTCTTAAATGATAAGCAGATAGCAGTCATATTATCTTGTCTTTTTCTTCCTTGGCAGGTAGTTTTGTTAACAAACCTCAGGCAATTTTGAAGGAAAACAAGTTTTCTCAATGTCACCATTATCCTACAGAGCTCAAGCTCATATCCATAAGTTCTTCATAACTCTTTTACAGTTCTTGTAATTATAATGAGAAAGCCCTGCTGGGTATAGCAGGCTGATGAAGGTTTTCAGTTCAGACAATAAGGTATCTTAATAAACACATTTCCTACAATGACTATTAGTGCATAAAGAACATCTTACTTGTATTTCATCATTTGTGTGTTTTAAAACATCCTATAGCATATCATCTGTTACAAACAATTTCCAACACTGAATCTCAGTAATGGGATTCTGTACAGTGTATTTCATCCCTGCCAAGAACTTAATTATGTTTTTGGACCTAGTTCTAACATTAGATCCCTCAAGCATGTATGACCACTTTGTTGCATTTAGACTAGTCAAATATGTGCTCAATACTGTGTCTAACTCAAGAAAGTTGTTTGTTTGTTTGTTTTTTTATACCAGGGGTCAAACTCATGACCTCACACTTGCCAGGCAGGTGCTTAAGCCACTGAGCTAAATCCCAGGAACTTAAGAAAATGTTTATTTCTTATATCTGTATCAGTGAACTCTTGCTCTGTTTCATTGTCACAGGAACTTTGGCTCACATGGCCAATATCAAAGTCATCATCATCATCATCATCTTCATCATCCATGTATGAGTTATCTGATGTCTTGGTTATTTTCTCATTTCTGAGACAAAATACCTGATACCCAAGATTAAAGCAGGAAAGGTTTATTCAGCCCAAAGTTTGTAGAGGTTATAGTTCATAAATTGCTGGCTCTGAGGAAGAATGACATGACAGAATGTCAACCATCAATGGCAGAGGAAGATACAAAAAGTAACAATAGTAAGGGGAAATTCAGCCTCTTCCTCTCCCTTATATAGTATGCATGCTACCTACCCTGGGTCAGTGTAACACTCACATCCTTAATCCGAGCATTAGACCATGAATCAGTCCTAAGCTGTAGTTAGTTGTCTCCAAAAACCCTGCCACCCCCATGACCATTTATTATTCTATTTATTATTTTAAGACTCATTTATTACTTCTCTAAGCATATTGTATATCCTTTGATCAACATTCTCCCTCTCCTTTCCCCTGTATGTCTATGAAACGAAAATTTTTATATTTCACATATGATTGAGACTTCGTTGCATTTCTTTTTGGTGTGCCTGGTTTATTTTATGTAACATAACATCCTCCAGGATAGATCATGTTGAAACGACAAGATTTTATTTTTATTTTATAGCTGTTATGGAAACTGTTGTTTCCCCTGTTGCAGATGCCACATTATGCCTATTCCTAGATGTCCCCCAACATCTTATGTGCTTACAGGTAGGAATTCCGGAAGTGGCTGGATCATGGCTGTGTGATGCTGGATTAGAGAGTTTCGTGCTGGGATTAAGGGTGTGTGGTAACTCAGCTGGTTTAGTATAGCTCTGGGTATGGCTAATGGGAAGCCTCACCCTAGCTATCTATGGGTGGCACCACCTGAAAGGCGTGTGGCCTAGATGGAATACAATGGAAAAGGTGGCTTGTTCCTGCTGCTTTGCTGCCTGCTGCCTGTTTCACCAGGGACTGTTTCTCCTTTGTGATGCTTCTCTTCCATGTGCCACTCTGCCTTGGAGCCAGGAAACTATGGCGCTGAAACCTTTACCACCTGTGAGCCAAAATAAACCTTTTTTCCTTTGAGTGTTGAATAGTTTGACTCAGCAATGAAAAAAGTAATTAAGACAACATAATTTTTAAAAATCCATTTATCAGTTAAGGGATATTTATCTGCTTGCATTTTTGAGCTACAGTGAATTGTGTTATGCAATAAACATGGAAATGCACATGTCTCCTCCACATAAGCATTTCTTTTGGATATTTTCCCAGTAGTGGGATAGTTGGGCCATGTGCTAACCCTATATTTAATTTTCTAGGAACTTCTATAATGTTTTTGATAATATCTGTACTTGTTTTTACCCTCATAACAGTGAGCAAGAGTTCCCTTTCCTCCATATCATCATCAGAACTCATTAGCTTTTGTTATTAACAAACTTCTCAGTGCACACACTTCAAATTAACAATAGACATAATATTCTACAGCAGATCTCCAGCCCATATTCATCTCATATAACTGCAATTTTATAAAGGTAGATAATTTGAAAAGCTTATTTAATCTGATTTTGAATGAAAATATCTTACATATTTATGTAATTAAAATAAGGTAAAAATTTCTAAATAATTCTATGTAGAATATCCTATTTTGAAGGCAAAGACTAATATGGATAGTAAAAATAGGGAGGTGTGGCAGGGGTATAGCTCAATGACCCAGCACCTGCCTGGCAAATGCAAAGTTTTGAGTTCAATTTGTAGTACCAAAAATACATATATATGCATACATACATGCATACATACTTGTGAAGATAGTTCGAGAGATAGATGATAGATGCAGTTACTAAATACAGTTTTAACAAACTGAACCTACTCTTTATTTTAAAATATATTTTAATGACATTGACTTTATTAAGTGAATAAACATATTTAAAAGGGTATCACAGTATAAACTCATAAATTAAAGGATTAAACAAGAATTTGTGCATGGTTATGTATATAAACACAAATATTTAATGAAGTTTAACAGCATCACAAAGAAGAACTTCCAAGAAAATAAAGAAAAGTAGAAACTTCTTAAAGTAGTATGTTTGAACTTTAAAAAAAATGTTAAACCTAATAGTTAATGAAAAGCATGTGTTAAAATAAAGAAAAAGATGTGAAAATGCTCTTAATTATTTGTATTCCAAATTCAGCAGGAAATCTCATTTATCAAGAACAAGAATGAATAAAGTACAATGTACAGCCATCAAGAAGAAAAATAAAATGCTCATTAGTGACAAATGGTTTTGTAAGTAGAAAATTTAAGGAAATCATCTGACAAATTTCCAGAATCATTAAGGTTTATGAGTGTAAATCTTTTGATTCAATGGAAGAATTAACAAAGCTAACAGAAATTGGAATTTTTGCTTTGTTTCAGACAAGATTTTATGGGTAAAAGTAAAAGTAAAAAGAATTTGGCTTTACTTTTACTTCTTGTCTCATCGTCCATGCTTTGGATAATTCATATAAGGATGTGTTGAGTCTGCTGCTTAGACACAGTGGCCAGTTGGCTTTCCACAGTGGCCATCCAATCTTTGAAGGGTGCAGGGTGGGGAAAGAGGGAATATGTGCAGAGGGCATGCAGTTGTGATTAGATCTAACAGGGTCTCTCTAGTGGAAAAACTAGTGTCATTCACAGAAAGATAATTCTGTCCACCCCATTATAGGCATGGAGGAATTTTTAGGAAGCAAATCCTCTTATAAATGGGACAAAGAAAATAATTATCCTTCACTGAACAAAGCTAAGAAACTTAAACTGTGAAATTATATAAAAAAATAAAAATTCCTGACCTAGTTTTGTGCTGCTATCACAAAATACCTAAGACAGGGTAATTATAAAAGAGACTTAGTTTTTAGAGTTCTGGAGTCTGGAAAGTCCAAGACCAAGTGTGAGTCACTTTTGGCAACATCCTTCTTGCTGCTGCATCCCTGGTAGCAGGCAGAAAGAGAAGAGAGCGCCTTGTGGGAGACAGTAGGGAGCTGCTACACTTGTCTTTTTATCAGTAACACGTTCTATACTAAACAATCCATCATGGTTTAAGCCTCATGAGTTATGGACTCGACCATATCTAGCATATGTGATTGGTTTGTTGTCTAGTGCTCGGATTGGTGGTGTGAGTGCTACACCTGCCTAGGGGTGGAGCCAGGATATGATGTCATGGTGAGAAGGTATCTCTCTCTCTTGCTAGTTTTCACCTTGCTGTTTGCCATGCCACACTGCCTCAGAGCCAACTGAGTATGGACTGAAACTGGCAAGAACTGTAAGAAATAAACCTTTCCCTCCCTAACTTTGGGAGTCAGGTATTTTGTCTCAGGGACCAGTAAAAAGTAACTAAGACACAATCTATTCTCTCAAAAAAGTCATTAGACCACTCATGAAGGCAAAGCTATCATGACATAATTACATCTTATAATTACATGTCAACACTGTTGTGTGAAGACTGTTTCCAAGAGGTGAGGTGTGTGATCCAAAAGTACAGTGAATGTTTATATTTTTAAAATGTGTTTCAGTAAAAGACACATTGCTGTTCACCCTCCTCCCAATATTCCCTCTCATATTGAACACTTATGCCACACTCTTGCCACTTTCTGATGCAGCTCTGCATGCCATCTTTCTTGAGTGTATCTAGTTGCACTGCTGTGGCTGCTTCCATGTTCTGAATATATTAAGAACTTGTATCTTTCCTGATCACTTTGACTTTGGGGAAGAGTCAGAAGTTGTCTGATACCGGATATGGTGGACAAGGTGAGCAAGGACAGTCTGTACTCTTTTCAGGAGGCTGCTGTTCTGTTTGCAGGAAAAAGTATTAATCATATTTTTAATCATACTTTTAAAGACATGATAAAGGACTTCTAGATCTTCTTCAGCAAGTGGCAAGGATAGAAATAAGGAAAGTATTTTGAAAAGTAATAATGGCAATTTTTACTATAGTAAATCTTTTAGAATATTTACCATATATTTTGATCATCTCATGAATGAATTTTGGGTGACACATTAGAAGTACAGATTTTCTATGACATTAACAAAAAAATAGTAACAACAAGAAAGATACAACGACCACAACTATAAATATAAAAGTATAAATAAATTTAAAATAAAAGTGCTTGTAAGAATTTTGTAGAGAAAACGATAAAGCTTTATACAAAGGCATAAAAGAGTCCTAAATAAATGGAGTTAATAACATATTCATGCATAGGAGGACACAATATCATAGAGGCAACTATTCTGCCTAAATAAAATTATAAATTGAAAACAAGTCCATTAAAAATCGAACAAAATTTTTATGGAACTTGAAAGTTCCTAAGGGAGGAAAGTTGAGATGAGCAATAAACTTATCAAGGATGCCTCAGTTACTTCTCCAGTCAGTCAAATATAGATTAACATAAAAATGGGATGTATTTGCATACTTTTAAGATTTAAGTCTTATAAGTGTGCAGAATGTCTAAGTATGCATATCAAAAATGAGATATGTTAGAATAATTCGATATCCCCAATACTGGTATTTTAAGAGCACATTGAGCTAGTATAGACATACGTACACAAGAAAACATGTAGGAATAAGTTGGATCACTACCCAGAATGATGAAGACATGGACTAAGGCAAGGGCTAATAGAAATAAAATTATTCTAAATATTTAAACAAGAAATATAGCAGGACAGTGATATAATTTGAAAATGACAGATAGTGAATAATACTGATTACGTGATGTCACTTACATACGTTCACAAGTGGAAAACAAATACTGCATCAGTGATATTCTCATATGACATAAAAAGTTAACACACAAGAGAACTGATAGGCTTGAATTAGAGACCTTATCAGTTTGTAATACTGACTTCCCATTTTAAGACACAGTTAAGAAAAATAAAAATGTAGAATCAGAATAAGCTAGGCTATTTTAATTGAATTCATGGAAGTGAGAATAGTGCCCTGATAACAATAATAGCAAAGTAATAAATATTTATCTCGAATCTTAAGTGTCAGAGATGGTCCATCGGTTTTGGAATTTACATACAAATCCTCAGATATATGTTCTAACAGTAGTGCTGAAACCTTGAAAATAATTGCTCTGACAAAAACATGCATTTCACTTTTTAACATTAAGGATATGTTAAAGTAAATTGTCACTCACCCAAGAAAAATGATAAACTAAAGACAGACTTTCTGCCTAGTGCTACAGCTAATATTCAGACCTTAACTGAAAGAATTATGCAATAATATAAATTTTAGAATGACCTTCTGGATAGATGCAAGTTTATACAAATTAAAACAATTTCTAACTGGAAATGAGTATTTCATATGCACTTTAACTCATTGAGAATAATGAGGAAAACAAATTCTACTGAATTTAGAATGAATATGCATTTCTCCATATTTTTATATAATTCACCTAAAAATTTGATATGTTCGTAATAGTTAACCATTTTCATTTAATTTTCACAATATTTTAACTAGTCTACAATGCATTCCCGTGCAGTAACACTTTTTTGGTGGTACGGGGATATAATACCAGGAATGAGCTTCCTCCCCAGCTCTAGCACATTCTGAATTTTATTTTGAGATAAGGTTTTCCTAAATTGCCCAGCTGGGCTCTAATTTGCAATCCCCTTGTCTCAGGATCCCAGAGTACCTGGATTACAGGCATATATCACCATGCCAGGATTTGTATGTTTTTAAAAATGGCATCTTGACCCCAAACACATAGTAATGCTCCAATTTTATTTAAATTTATTGTTTATTAGTATATGTCTGCAGTGCATGATTACATTCATCGTGGGGAGTTAGTACACACATAACACAGCTCAACACTTTGCTATCCACTTATTTTCCCCTCCCTTCCCCTACCTTATAAATATTTCTTTGAAGTGAAAATTTAAAAGTGGAAATATCAGAATTTGAATCACAACAGATTATTTGATTTCTAGCTACCATTTGTCTGATTAAAAACAATTTAAAAAATTGTTCCAGAGTTTTTGCTTAGAGTGCTATGCCTTTGACAACAAGTCCACAAAAACTAATATATATTATAGATATTTCTCTTGGAGTGAGATAAATTTATTAGTATAGTCAAGGAGGAGCATAACTACAAATTTATATTGCAATAGATTTGAGACAATTCAGTTTTTAAAAAGTAACTAAATAATCTGTTGTATCTACTTCTGTAACCAATGCTGGAATCAAAAAGTGTGAGATTAAAATAGATTTTTTTTTCATTTTTGTTTTTGTTTTTCTACAAGGACTCAAACTCAGGACCTTGAGCTTTCCAGGAAGGTGGCTATGTCACTAAGTTATATCTCTGGCCCAACATACTATTAAATTAGGTGGCAATAGAGTTCACAAGACTACTTTAAAATTCCATTGGTAGTCACAACAGCCAATGAGGCTGTGATTAAATTGGAAAACTCTTTTGCAACTTAAAATTAAAAACTTTTATTCCAGCTACTTTCTTCCAGTCTATGAGTTTGATTCTAGTCGGTCTTAGGTAAATCCAGTGCTGGGTCCTAGTTTTTCTGAGGTGTTGCCCTCTGCTTCCTTTTTCCCACTTGCATCTTTGCATTTATTTCTATTTATTTTCCATCATTTGATAACAAGCCATCACACTAGGTGCCATGTTCATCTACTAGGGTAGCACAAATTCAAAGGTGAATGTGGCAATACATGAAAATCTTTATTTTTCTTTGTCCATCTGCACCTTAAAAACTTGAATTTTCCAAGCAATATCGGTAAGGGCCTTTAGGTCCCTGAGCAATGGCTGGAGTGAGACTCATTTGCTCAGCTTCTGGCCTTGTCTTTTTTTTCCTCTCACCTTTTTTTCTCATCTTCTCAGAGAGTGTTATCACTTGTTTTTTGTTTTGTTTTGGTTTGGTTTTGGTTTTTTTTTTTTTTTTTTTTTTTTTTTTTTTTTTTTTTTTTTTTTTTTTTTTTTTTTTTTTTTTTTTTTTTTTTTTTTTTTTTTTTTTTTTTTTTTTTTTTTTTTTTTTTTTTTTTTGGATTTTTTGATTGCTTCGTTTTTATTTTTTTCTTGTTTCAAGCTTTTTTTTTTTTTCTCATTGGCCATTGGATATTTTGTTTCTCTCATTTTATCCTCAAATGAATCTAGTAATTTATAAGGTTTTATTGTTTGTTTCCTTAATAATGTTACGAGATCACTTCGGGTAACCATTCTGCGTCTTTCCAGCCTCCCCTGAAACTGTCCCCTTATGGTGGTTAAAAAGCTCCGTCATCTCCAGAGCTCTGCAAGATGAGAAGGTAGTTTTACATTCATTTTCTGCCAGTATAGGAATGATTCGTCTTGAAGACAGAAAATTACATGTTCTCAAAGAGACACAGTGTCTCCATAGTTTAAGACAGGTGAAGTCACTACATTTTGGATATATTAGGAAAGCAGTTATGTTTGATCTGCATCTCAAGCATCCAGAATGACATACTGGGTGACAATAATTTCTCCATCTGAGCTGCTGAGTAGTTTAGTGAGGTGAAGCTCCATTTCTGAGTAAGATTTTAAGATAAATTCAAGTTTACTTCTAATTGATTATTAGAAAACCAGAAACATTTTGGGGCCACTCTCATTATGTCAAGTAAGGATATGTCTTATTTGTACTCTGAAATTTAATATAAATAATCTATAGTCTAAAGACTGTTCTGTTTCTTATAGCGTATTTTGTTTAATATAGAAAAATCTCATTAAAAAGTCATACTGGGAAATTGGATTCCCTATACATATTGTAATATAGATAAACTCTTATCTAGAATTTATACTAATAGATAGTGGATGGGAAAATATATTTTTATATAAGTGGTCCAAAATTACTTTAAAAACCAAAGAATATTTTATAGGAAAACATATATTTTAAATAATACCAAGAGAATAATGATCAATAATACTCTGTAAATTACTGTTATTTATAGGAAAGACTATAATCTTTGTCTCCAATTTAAAAAAAAAGGACAAGTAAAATTCATGTATCTAAAAATTTTCTTGAATAAGATATCTAAGATTTTTAGACCTAAAAACCATTTATTCAAAACCTTTAGAGAAGAGGAAAAATGCCTTAGTGAGACATTGATTTTGCCAAGGACATAAAGGAAATTATTGCAGAAATAAGCTTCATAATTCAGGACTTCAATCTTCTAGAACAATACATTAATATAATAAAATATGTTGTTTTTTAACAATAGAATTCTCCTTAAATAATTTAGTTTGAAATTCTAGAGGAATTACTGTAGAAAACTCATCATAATGAAAGAGATGAATACCCAGAGTTTCTGCCTTCAAAGTAGTTTTATTCTTTAAAATACAATGACTAACCGACATCATTTTAATTAGGCTTCCTTTTACTTAGGAAGCATCAGATTAGCCATGCTTATAATAAAGTAGTGTTCTAGTCTATTCTAAACAAAAGCTTTATTTCAAATATGACAAAATATAGAAAACACACAGTCATTGCTTTCTACCTAAATTCTTAACCACTTTGAGCAATATAATTGGTGATTTAAGAAATAACAATAAAATCTTTACCTAAAATGAAAAAAAAACGCATTAGAAAGAAGAAATTTAATAGCCAAAATTACTTTGATGATAGTTTAAAGGTCAAAAGAGATCACTAAATAAAACAGGCCAATCTTTATCTTAAGTGAACCAGAAATTTGACATTTGGAGGTTTTCTAATGTTTGATAATATTAAAAGAAATAGTAATTTGAGCTTCATTCAGGGAATAACACCTTCAGCTGCAGACATCTCTGTGGTGGTGTACACATACGACCTCCACGGGGCAGCGTAGCCTAAGTACAGTGTTAGACACGACGCAAGTCTGAAGCCATTCTGTTCTTTCCTCATACTGCGGAGGAAGAGAGGATTAAAGCCCTATGTCTACTGCCCATCGCTATGACTGTACTTTGTTTTCTCTCTCCTTGTTAACTACTCCCACATATTTACCATAAGAATATTCCTGGTTTCCCTTTCAGTACATTATATATTTTGATGCCTACCTAGTAGTTTAATATCAATGCATGTTTTCCCTGGAAATATAAGAGTGAATAACTCATTCATAATCACCACCAAGGAAAAAGATGACATTTCTAATTTTAAAGACATTCACTGGTCTCTGTGTCTTCACATTATTCCAATCCAAAAATGACCATTTTACAAACTCTTTTCTTTTCTCTCCTTATGTTTTGCTTTGTACAAGCAGCCAGCATGATTTCTTCCATGAGTATCACTTACAACTGTGTAGGCTTCAAAAACTCAGTATAAATATAGAACCAACAGCTAAAGTTTGTCATCTGCTATTATGAGTTGTCTCCTTTTTTTCCACAATGTTGATTATAACAGGCATTGATGTGAAGATTGTATTTTGATCTTGAACAGTTTGTAGGATCCTCTTATAATTTCGTTTTCTTACAGTTGATTAAATTGGCTCGGAGTAAAACATATTTTCCAAAAATTATTAACTTGGATAAATTATTATTAAAAGGAGTAAACTTTTCTTTCTTAATCATATTGCCTAGTTCATATTAGTCAATGCTGAAATAGAGCGTTTTCTCTTTTTGCCAGGTTTAATAGGAATCGTTCTGATATTTCCTTATTAGTACAATGAGGATTTTTGATTATTCAAATTATCATATTAAGAAGTTGCTTTCTTTTGTGGTTAAGTGTTGATAAATCATACTAGATGTTAGAGAAAATTTTAAATTGGATCTGAGATGATGACGTAGGTTTTGAAAGAAATGCCTTAGGAAAGAGGTTTTTAATTTTATTTTGTAAACTATTATATTTTGCTAGTTCCAAGTGTTGATACAATTGAATTATACTTAGAGTTCTGTAAAAATTTACATTTTTTAGTATCAGCAATAAACTCTAGTTGGTCAAAAGGTATAATTATTTTGAAATGGTAAATTTATTCGATGCATTATTTTTACTTTGTGTATTTGTATCATGTTCCCAGTAAAGATGTGTAGGAAATTTTAACTGTGTGTGAAATTATCTTACAGTGTGCACTTGTCTTTGCTATTTTACTTTTGTTTTGTAGGTACTAGACCTTCACACTGAGCTAAATACCCAGACCTTTTAAGTTTCCTTTGAGACAGGGTCTTGCTAATTCCCTAATCTGCTCTTAGGCTCAAACTTGTGATTTTCTTGACAGCAGGAGATTTCGGGTACATGCTGGGATCTCGGTATGCACCTCCACACTGGCTGCTCATTGTTTTGTATTGGCTGAATGTTTAAAAAGGGCGTTGTCTTATTGAATCATTTTATCTTATTTCCCATATTTTTTCTGTTATAGAATGAATTAAGAGAAAACAATTGTCTGTTTAAACTTTGTTGAGATGTTAGTATGAGTTTGATGTTATGAATTAATATTACTTTATTTCTTGGTCATCAATTTCTGTTATTTAATGACTCTCAATATTTCTATTATTTTTATGGCTTCTTAAACTGAAAGCAGGGTTATTATATCGTTTTTCCCCAAGTAACTTTGGCTTTTTAAAGAATGTATTTTAAATTCTAAATTGTCATTTGAGAATATCTTTGAAATTCTTTGGTTTTGACATACTGATTTCATGTACTTTCTTATACAATTGAATGCATACACAATACATCAAAATAATTAAAATGTGTACATATGTACCAGTATGTATGAGTGAACTTAAATTGTTTCACTAAATTCTTAAAAGTTAATTTAATTATTCTTTAGGTAAGCCGATAAGCATATATGTTATGTTATAAAGACAATAGATATATCCTTTGTGGCCTTAATAAAATGATAAATGCTTTAAGCAACTATAGGTCTCATTGAAAAGAGTAGTCAATGTATGTTTCTTTACAATCAGAATTCTCTTTACATCCATCAGACCAAATGTAATATGCTGTTTATTTTCTTGGTTCACTCTTTCTTCTCCCATTGCCTTCTTATTTACCTCATCAAAATTTCTCTCTTTTTCTTTCTTTCTTTCTTTCTTTCTTTCTTTCTTTCTTTCTTTCTTTCTTTCTTTCTTTCTCTCTTTCTCTCTTTCTCTCTTTCTCTCTCTTTCTTTTCTTTTTCTCTCTCTCCCTTCTTTCCTTCCTTCCTTCTTTCCTTCCTTCCTTTTTTCCTTCTTTCTTTCCCACCTTTTTTCTTCCTTTTTAAAGAGGGTCTCACTCTATAGCAGAGACTGGCCTTAAACTCCCAGTCGAACTCCCTAAATCTGTACTGCTGGGATTTCAGCAGGGAACTACTATACCTAGTGTCTTGTTTTTATTAATTGTCTCTTTATCCATTATTTTCTTTTCTATTCGTATAAGCACTCCCTGAAGGTAATCAATGTTGTATTCCCAATCAACACTATCTAATACAGCATATGTTTTATAATAATTCCACATACTATTTATTGAACATGTAAACATTAATTTTTAACGTGCAGCATTATTTTAAAGTTTCCATAATCTAGACTTTACTGTGAACTAACATAAACAATTCTATTCCAAGTGGATATAAATACATAATTTTGCCTTACCATTAAACCACAATTTAAAACATTCTATGAATGAGTGTTTCCTATTATTGTATTTCATAGTCGATGTTAGCCTGCATGGTTGACTTTAGTAGCTGCTTGTTAGCTAATCCTGTTCACTGAACTGCCATTGTCATCAAGAGTGAGCTTGTCAGACCTTTCAGGAAAAGCATTTACATTTATAAGTGATGTTCCTTGGTGTCTGATACAATGGTACCTTTTATTCTTCCTTCCCATACGTTTTCTGATTTATGCCCCCAGAACCATTTTGAATTTGGATGAGACTGCACATGTTTCTGTCTTTTTGATGGAATGGAATGAGTCAGCTCCTGCTAGGCCTGTTGTGCCCAATTTCTTTTTGTCGCAGTTATAGTCTCTTCTCCTTTAGTTATACACAGAGAGATCCTGGAGGGCTTTTACCTCAATACTTAAATATTCCCACTGGCACCAGCTTTTCACCAGTGCAACCCACCAGTGAGCTTTAGGGTTCATAGAAAAGCTATTTCCACTGTAGAAAGCTTGGCTGACTTTTCCTTTCAGAGAGAACCCCAGAGACCTGATGCAAATCATTTCCATCGAGGTTAATTGGACAACACATTGAGGAAATTGGTCATAAAGTCAAGTGTCCTCTGCTTAGATGCTAAAGATCAAACTGCAAGCTTGAAGTTTATTTTAATAGGCAACCTTCTGTGAGATGAAAAAGAAGACAATTAACAGATTATTCTAATTATCAGAAGCGTCTAACATATCCCTGTATTGAAAGTTTTATTGTATCTTCTCTTTCTTTCAACAGTCTATATTGTTCCATGACATTCAGTTTCATAGAAAATATTTAGGTTAATTAATACAGCCTTAATTAATGATTTGTAACAAAATGAAAGTAAAATCTCCCTTAGTCAAAATCTGGCTATGAAATTTTCTTTATCTATATAAAACTTAATCTATGCATTACATATATTGTGGACTTTTACTCTATGTCATACATATATTCCTTAAGAATATGTTTTTTTAAAAAAATGGTCCAGGGATATAGCTCAGTGGCACAAGCACCTGTCTGGCTAGCATAAGGTCATGAATTTGATTTCCAGTACCAAATATATATTTGAGGCATATTTTTCCTGGGACATTTTCTTTATCAATACAAAATTTAATTTATGCATTACACATACTGTGGACTTGTAGTCTATATCATATATATATTCTTAGAGAATACATTTTTAAAATGTATTTGAGGCATATTTTCACTGGGACATTTCTCCAGTTTTACATTTATCTTCTCATTATAAATATATGAAGAAACCTAGTCTTTTTGTGAATGTGCTGTACCTTTTGCAGCACATGAGTGTGGCAAATGCAGTGACCTGGAAATAAGCATGCAGACTATCCTTAGTAGAAAATACTACTAAAACTATATCTTAAATACAATAAAGTAAATAATGAAAGAACTGTAATTTTAAAAATGAGGCTAGAGACATCACCCCTACGTGCCCCTCACAGATCAATAGCAAACTGGAGAGGGCAGCAATCCCCTACCCAGTACGCTTCAGAAAAACTGTAAGCAATATGACAAGGTCCTGAGACCTCCACCATTCACCTGTCTGAAAGAAACCAGAAACAAGACAAGACAAAGAAAAAACAAAAAGCCTCCAATCACTAACCCAGGGAAAATAAGCTCAGGAGAGGTAAATACAGAGGAGATTGAGGGCAGCAAACATGCAATATCAGACACAACGGAAATAAAGAAATACTTTCATGACCTCATCGACAAATTTAAATCTGAAATTCTAATTCAGGTGAAGCAGGATATAAGAAGATTAATAAAAGAAATGCTGGGTACTCCTCAAGAAGACACAAATAGAAGAATGGAGGAACCCAGAGAAAGGAAAGAAGCCTTTGATAAAAAATATAAACAAAATCTAGAATACATGAAAAGATCCAAAGAGAATACAAGGAAATTAAAAACTCCATTGAAAGCTAGCAAAACATCTTTACAGAAACTAAAAACAGACTTTCAAAACTTGAAGATACATTTGCAATGTATGATCACGAAAGGAAAGATCTCTTAAAAATAACAAGGAACCAGGAAGTAACAATACAAAGGCTAGAAGACAACAAGAGGATTTATAACTTAAGAATAAAAATGGTGAATGAAAAAGCAGGGACAAATACAAATGAAATAAAAAGGTTATTCACAGAAATAATTAAGGAAAACTTCCCAAGCATAAGAAAAGGAAGTGATGTTCAGATATCTGAGGCATACAGAACTCCAGCCAGTTACAACCAAAACAGATCTACACCAAGACATATAATAATCAGGAACCCAGAAATCCATCACAAGAACAGAATATTAAAAGTGGTCAGAGAAAAGAAATAGATCACCTATAAAGGAAAACCCATCAAAATCACAACAGACTTCTCTACACAAACTATCAAATCAAGAAGAGCTTGGAGCAAAGTATCACAAGCCCTGAAAGAAAATAACCTCCAACCCAGATTGATGTACCTTGCAAAACTGTCTCTCAAAATTAATGGAGAGACAAGATATTTCCATGACAAAGAGGAACTGGGGGAATTTGTGACCACCAATCCAATACTGCAAAGAATACTGAAGGACATTCTAGAGAGAGAGAAGAAAATCACCAGGATTCCAGGAACAATAGCAGAAAGGCCTCAACAAAAACAGCAAACAGTGGAATGAGTGAGAAAAGTAAACAACAATGACAGAAAAATAGCATAGCAGAAATGAGGCAGAGAAGATTGGCTATATCGCTGTTTTGTCTTGACTGATTTATTGGAATCTGGTATGCTTGAGAGTATCAAGTCTGAGAGTAGAGGCAACTACTCTAAAGATGACAAGTTTCAATAGGATACCCATTCTGGTTTGATTATTAACTGCCTTTGAAGTCTTATAATGTCTCCAATGTTTGTTTATTAATAGTGCTATATACTGCTAAGTCTCATGATATAGACAATTTTATTGAAAATAACAGGAGACATCATAGTAACTACTGTAGATCACCTAGTATTGTGGTTTTATATGTCCTTTTCATTTCATGTTTTTCTAAAAATTTGTTTTGTTGACTTGTTTTGATTTGTTTTTCCAATACAGAAAGGATAGGTATACATGTAGAGACTTACACATGTGTAGAACTTCTAAATAGTTTATGAGAATTGATTATAGTTAATGCAAAAAAAAGAGGAAAAGAAGGTGTTCTAGAGGATATAACTGCATGTATGCGTAAGTGTGTAGGATTGATAACCATATTACATATTACTAAGTTTTTCTTGGATAGATGAACAGAACTGATTGCAGTCTCACTGTTTAAATGTCCACTTTGTCTGCTTTACTTTTATAACTTGAACAACTACTTCTAAGAGGAAAATATGTAATTATCAAAAAAAAAAGATGCACAGAAATATGTAGGTATTCCGAGCAAAAGAAAAAAAAAATGTTTTCTGGAAAAAAAATGAGGCTAGAAACAAATTACCATTTGTTTTTATATACAAATTTGATTAAAATCAAAGTATCAAGTTTTGACTGTTAAGTGTATTATTATTGACTGAATGTTTTGGTCATCTTTGCATCTTTGTGACAAAATAATGAAATAATCACTTTAAAGGAGGAAGGATTTGTTTTTGTTCAGGGTTTCAGAAGTTTTATCCTGAGGCTCGTTGCTCCATTGCTTTGAGCCTGAGGCAGTGCAAAATATCATGGCAGGGCTAGTATGGTGGAGTAAAATTTCTTACCTCATGGAAACCGAGCAATAGAGTCATAGATGAAGGACCAGAAACATGATATAGTTTCCCAAGGTCATGTTCCTATAAAACATTCCATTAAACTAGGCAGTACCTCTATGATCCTTTTAGTGGATTAATCCACTTGTGAAGTTAGAACTCATTATCTAATCCCTTTTGAAAGTTTCATTTCTGACTATTGCTTTATTGTGAACAAAGTTTTCAGTACACGTGCACTTGAGGTTCATTTCTAATCTAACTTGTTACACTTAATCACATGGTTTTAACTTTTCTTCTATGGTACTGAATTGTCATCTTCACTATCAAACTTTTTAAGCTTATTCTTCCTTTGTTCTCTTGCTCTTATTTCTCTTTCTTTTTTTTTTTTGTTTGTTTCTTTCTTTCAAGTTCATAATTCTGGACTGGCCACTTCTATGTTTAAAATTTTTCACTGTTTTTAGGATAGATCAGAAGATTGCTAAATTTCAATAAATAAAAATATGCATAAGTAGTATCATCATATTAAAACCATCTGACCATATACTCTGTGTCTTTCACAATTTCACACTAATTTGAAAATTCTGAAAAACTCATTGACTGTTTATTAGTGAATTAAATTGGGATTAATTTAATTCTCTTAAGAATCTAGTACATTCTTATGATTTGAAACCATTGCTTACTTTCTTTTAAAGTGGCTAATCTTTATAGAAGATATTAAGGCATTTATTTTGAAAAATTAATTTATGTGGCAGTCTTCAGAATCAGCACCTATTAGATCATGTAAAATGTGGAACAATTAAAGGAAGTGTGGAAGATAAGTAGAAAATAGACTTTGAGTCATAAAATAACGACCTTAGAGTTGACCCTCACAATTGGTAACCATATGATTCTTCTCACTTTATTAATATATAAATGAAAGTAATGTCCACCTATTTCAAAGATTTTTGTGAGGGACCTCATGGTGGCTAACTTGGTGGTGATAGTTAGAGAAGGTTCCTTTAAAATACACATCAGAAGAATACTTGAGTTATACACTGAAGTGAAGGTGAAAAATAAAGTGGCAAATGGGAAAGAAAATGAAATGACAAATGCACTAGATGAAAATCCAGTATAAAGAGATGGATAGGTACAAAAAATGCAAGCCAAGATCATATCACGGGGGAGCAGACATGAATTACAGATATCTCCTTAGTGGCATTCTAATCAACTGTTAAAGCACAGTACAGGAAAACAACAGACACATAAAGAAATAAGGCAACAACATGCCTCCCAAAACTCATGTGTCTCCCAAAACTGATCCAAGAGGCATTAATCTGGTTAAAAAAAATTATATATATATATACATATACACACATACATATATATATAAATATATAGTTGAATTATATGAAATGACAAAAGAAAAACAAACAAAATCAAAATGTTGCTTGGCGAGCTCAGAGAGGATATAAGTAAACAAGAAATGGTCTTAAACAGAATGATCAGTGAGGTTAAAGAAACACAAATAAAATATAGTTGGACTAACCAAAATATTGCAGAACACAAATGACCAATTTAGCAAAGAATTAGAGTTCATAGAAGGGAACCAAAAGAAATCCAGTAGTATAGGGAGCAGAAATGACTGATGTGAGGAGACAGTGTCAAAACTGGATGATTAGCTTGGTATAGGTCACCACATACTCAGGCATAACTTAAAAACAACGTGAGATCATAGGAAATGGATGCAGCATCTGTTAGATGAAGTAAAAAAGACTAGCACAACAGTAACTAGAATTAGAGAACAATCAGAAGACAGAACGAGTGGCATAAAAATGTGTTTATACAAATGATAGCCAAACATTCTCCAAGTATAGGGAAAGTATTAAATGTATAGGTAAGTGAGGTACATAGAACTCCAAATAGCCATGTTCAGAAATGAACTCCAAAACACACAATAGTCAAAGTCCAGAAGTCCAGAATAGGGACAATTTTTTTAAACCTGTTAAGGAAAAAGAATAAATCCCATATTAACTAGTGTTAATTCCCTATTTTTAAAAATTCTGTATTGTTATCTTTTTATTGTTTTTAAAATTTAAGAAATGTAAGCCCATTATAATTACTACAGGTTTTTTCAACGTAAATATCAAAGGCCAGGAAGGAAGCTCATCAAGTCCTAAAAAAGTCTTCTAACCCAAATTATATATTATTGCAATACTATATTTCAAAATTGATAAATTAGGACCTTTGATGACAATGAGTACCTTAAAAATAATTACTGCCAAAGCATCACTACAACATACGATCAAAAATTATCTTACACAAAATGAAGACATCGAAGCCAAAGGTTCTACAGGAATGAGTACAGCAAGGAGGGTTAGCAGCTAAGCAAAAGGGCAAAATAAAGGACTCAGCATCAGAAAAACAATCCAATGACAGGGATCTCTTTTTAACAATGTCTTTCAATGCAAATGGTCTCAATTTTCCAAAAAAAAAGACAAATTGGCAGAATGCATTAGAAAAAATAAAAACTAACATGCCAGAAAGAGTTCATGGACTTTTCTGTTACAATCTTCATTGGTGGGAGAAACTGCTTGACAACTTATAGGGAGAGAAGTTCAGGTTGGCTCACATTTCATTCTATGGTGGGCTGGCTCCAAGACAGGACAACATGAAGAGAGTGTAGCAAAGGAAAAACTGCTCTCTATATGGCCTCCATAGGTTAGAGGAAAAGGAGAAGCTAGGGAGCGAGATAAAGCCCCTAGGCCATGCCCTATGGGACCTGTGTCTTCCCATCAGACCCCGATTCCCATTGGAAAGTCAAATAAACACCAGGACAATCCAATCACTTTCCAAAAATTGCCATCTATGTGAGTGTGTCTGTTGGGGGGACATCTAGATGTAAGCCATAACTTTCTATAGTCTCCAAAAGACTCATCCATATTCTTTCATGCAAAATATATCAGTCTATCCCTTAGACTTGCCAAAATACTAACAGTTACAGCATCGCTGAGAAGTCAATTTAAAGTTTCCCCTGAAGTTGGAGGAGAAATCTCCACTGTGAGCACATTTAAACATCATACAACATTCAACATTGCTGATGTACAATGGTACTGAAATATCTTTATTCCACGAATGGAGAAAACAGGAATATAGAAAGAAACTGGACTAATGTAAGACTGAAACCCAGCAGGGCAATCATGAAATTCCACTGCTCCACACCCAGCAACTGAGGCAAGTTGTGGCAATGAATGGTGAGATCCAAGGGCTTGGATGTCAAGCCCTGTGGTGCTGCTGGTGGTTGTAGCCCACACGGCCCCTCTCTTGGGCTGTATCTGTTTGTCCTCTGTGGCCCTCCTCAGACAGCTCATATTTCTGGCTTGTGTAACTTCCTGGGGTTCCTACTATACTTTTGGCTTCACTCACATAGCTTTACACAGTGATCTTCCAGAGGCACAGTGCCTGACCTTCAAGGCCTTATGAAATCTGTGTGAAAGCTTTCCTGACCTTATAGCTCTTATATTGTTCATACCTATAAAACCAGAACCTTCTGGATGACGCCAAAGTCTACCATTAGCTCAAACAGTACCAAGGCACCTTTACATTGTGGCTGCAGAACACTTCCAGGGCTTGAGTGACTGAGCACTGTCAACTGACTGCCAGGGAATGAATGTTCTAGGTGTTTTTTCTAGAACATTGTGTCCTAGGGCTCTCTCTTCAAGTCAAAGTCTTTGACTTTTGCAAGTTTAAGCCTGTGATAGGTGGGCCCTCATTTGTTGCTTACATATCCTCAAGCCATCTTTCTTACTTACTTGATCCAGAGTATTTAACTCTTGTTTTATGCTAATATTTTCAGGAACCAAGTGCTTTTTTGTTTCATCTTTGCAGGTACTTTCTTTCTGAAAATTCTAAAAGCATTTTACATAAGCTTTTTGCTCTTGTTTCTCACAGTAGGTCTTGCTAAAAGCAACAGTAATCATGCTACAGACTGAATATTGGCCTTCCCTGAAATTTTCAGAAGATTAACTAATCTCCTGGTCTTAATCTCAGTCTCCTTCAAAGTCTCAAGGAATGAAGAAAATGTAGACAAATAATTTTTTGCCAGAGCATAATGTACATGTCTGGAGTCCAACTGCCAATGGGGTCTCTGTTGGGAGGTTTCCAACTGAAACCTCTTAAACCTAACCTTTCCTATGTGATTTTTTAAAATCAGTATTTTGACCTTCTGATGTCTGACCAGAAATTATCATTAAACTTGGCTTACAGCATCCTGTGTTGCATGTCCAGCTCACATTTACAAACCTTTCCAAATTCCAAAGGCTTCTGAACCACATGAGGATCTATCACAATGATGACGCCATTATCAGTGCCAAGATCTGTCTTTGTCACTTTCCTGATCGCTAGGGCAAAACTATTTAACATTCACAATTTAAGAGAGGATAGGTTCATTTTGATTCAAGTTTCAGCTGGCTTCAAGGTAGGACTGCATGGCATAGGACCATGGTGGAAAAAACAAAAAACAAAACTATTCACTTCACGAGATCCAGAAAGCAAAGAGAAAAGGAGGGAGCTGGAGAGAGCTAAACTCTCTCAGATCGTACCTCAAGTAACAGTCCTGTTTCATATCCACCTTCTAACAGCTAGTGAGCTATAAACCACCATAATCCAATCATGTTCAAAAGCCCCATCTATGTGCATAGAAGGCTTTTTGGTGAAATCTGGACATAAACCGTAAGATAACTAAGTCGATGAATGAAAAGCAATATTCTATGAACCAGATACCTGGAAATAAGCAGAAGTAACTATTCTATTTTCAGACAAAATATATCAAAGCAAACTGTCCAGAAGAGGCAAAGAAAATTGCAACAAATTGGTAAAGGGAACAATTCAGCAGAAAGAGATATAAATATACATATAAATGTACCACACAGTAGCACACAAGAGTTTGTAAAACAAGTGGACAAAACCTTTGAAGAAATGGACTTGATAGATACCTACAAACTTTTCCAAACAACAACTATAGAGTACATATGCTTTTTAGCACATGGAACATTATCCAAGTTAAACCACATACTAGTAAAATGAAAAATAATTGATATTATACCATGCATATTATCAGATTATAGCTCAATGAAACTAGAATTCAATGGCAAAAGAAAACACAAACTATGCAAAAATAGAAATAAAAAATATCATCTTGGGATTTTATCAAGACCGTATAGTAAATCTAAATACCAGGACTTCACTGTGTTCTCAAATACTAACCCACTGTGATATTAACAAGGCTCACTTCTCTTACTGTGATAAACTTTGCAAGAACAAGAAGGTCTGAAATATGGTTCTTATGGTAGAATGCAATTCCCAGGGTTCTTTGAAAGGTAATTAGTGAAAGAACCTATATAGCTAAGGACGTATAGAATAGTCAAAGGAGCAGAGATTAGCAAATTGACAGGCAATTCAGAACTCTGCTTTTTCAAATGCAGTTCTTTGGGTCCATGGTCATGTTCATTTATTTGCACATTGGTTAGGAATGCTTTGGCTACGGTAGCAGAATTGAGTGTGTATAATAGAGGTCATCTAGGCAACAATGTTAAATATTTACTTCTTGGCCTTTTATGGTCGAATTTGTGACTCTTGAACAGAAAGATGACCAAATAAAGGATTGATGACTCATATAGAAAGAAGTTTGTATTTTTTAAGTTTATCACGTAAGCAAATTTGAAGGTTGAGCTACTCAAACTGAAAACAAAGAATTCTTATAAAGAAATATTAAAAAGTGGAAAACCGAAAATGAAAAGTGCTGAATCACATTTTTGAGGCCCTATGATATAATATTATGGTTAAAATAGAAAATTCCGAGTAGGTAAGTAGCCATGCAATGAGCATTTGAGTGCTTGAGTGCTGAACATACACAATGTAGGTGAAATCAGATTCTTCTTGAAAACGGTCCTTTCTCGGCTGCACAATGCCGACTAATTCTATTTTTACTTTATGAACTTGTTCTGACTTCTGCATTTCTTTAACATAGATTCAGAAGTCCTGTATATTCTGGCTCCTATCTACTGGAACATTCAATATTTTTTCTGTTGTTCTTGCATAGAAATACTTCATTAGATCCGTCCTAGGCTTTGTTTGTTTGGTTTTGTAGTTTTCTTTTTTTGTCCTAGGACCTGTATTCTCATCTTCCTTTCAACTGATTTCTTTTTAATTCTTTCTTTGGGATATGAGCTTCTTCTGATCCTTAGGTTGAGTTAGTTTCTCCACACTGCCACATATGTTTTCATGTTTTTGAGTTTGTTGTTTATGAGGCAAATTACAGCTGTCTTGTATTGCCTTTGTGGTGAGGAAATGAACTTCACTAGTGCAGGGAGCACACAGTGCTTTGAAGACTGGTGCATGGAGCTTAGCCAATGCAGCCAGCTGCACACATACTTAAAAGGTAAATGAAACTATGAACAAATACATTCATGAAAAAGTTTTGTGAACGACATATTCTTATCACTTTTATTGTCAGTGTGAAATGTGACATTTCTTAAATTGTTTTTGTATCATACTTGCTATAGTTTGGATCTTGACCGAGCCCCCAAAGCCCAAATATTGAAGTTTTGGTCTCTGTTCTGTGATGTTGTTGGTAACAGAACCATCAAGACTTAGTATAAAATAACTCCTTGATGTCATGCCCTTAAAATGATCATAGGATTCTAGACTTTCTTGTTTTCCTTTCATTTCATTTCTTGGCTACTGTAAAGTGAACAGGCCTCTTAAGCATGTACTCTCACCATGAGGTACTGTGATGCTATACACCTAAGATAACTGCACCAAACAACCATGAACCATGACCTCTGACACTGAACTAAAATAAACTTTTTTTATGTTAAGTTGACTGTCTTAAAAGTCTTTATAGTAGCAGAAAGCTAGCACAATGTTCTTGTTTAAAATAAAATATTTTGAAGTATAATCTGGTCACAGAAATATATCACCAGGCTTTATATAATGATCTATATGAACAAATGAATTCAATTTTCCCTTTTGATGGTCAAAAAAGAAGACTATGAATTGCTCACAAGAGCATCCAGCATAGTTTATATTGTTCAATGTTTATTAGCCACTGCTAGCACAAGTTCTTATTTTTTATTGCTAAAAAGAAGGAGAGAAAAATTATAACACTGACTTTGAGGAATCCAGTCCACTGTAGGAGTAATGATGATTTCTTTTGTCTCTCCCTGCACAGTATGTATCTTTGGGGAAGAGACTGTCAGTAAAGGTAAATCAACTCAGGTGCTAAAGTTGGATACATATGGCATATAGAAAGCAATATATAGTCAATTCTGGTCTCATAAATTCTCAGTGCATTCAACTTCTTATGTTAGTACTGTAATACAAGATGCTGTCAAGAGTTAGATAGCTAGAGTTATTCCAAAATAATAATGGCATTTAGCATTTACATTTTAATTTAAATTTCTCACAGTCCTGGGTCACCCAATTCATTGCTCTTTTTAGAAGCCTTCCAGTAGTCACTTTCTGCAGTTTAAGAAAAGGGTAAAGAAAGCAAAGAGATCAGAAAGTAACAAGTGGCAAAATTAAACAATGACATGAATATATAAGAAGAATTTGTTCATTACCCACATGCTCAGTCATGAGTAGGCATATTTTTAATTAAGTATTTATGAAGCTTTATTGTAGAATCCAGTTGGTAATTATATTTATATCAGTTAACTGCTGATAATTTGACTTACATTATGTTGCTAGCAGTGATATACATCACATTTGAAGGTCTATATTCAAGATTTGGAGTAGTGTGCAGCTATAGTTAGAACACTATTCAATATGTACTATAGAAAACATAACCAAGATGCAACTCTTTCTGTCCTCTAACTTACCCTATGGTTGATGATTAAATATGTCTTTAGTTTTTCCATAGTGTTTAAGATAACTTGGCTTATTGAAACCTTCTTTTGGAAGCCTCTTAGGAATTTTTCTTTCCTAAATATTCTATTCCAGTTTTCCAATTCTTTCTATGACCAGTAATAGGATATTTTACTACAGAGATGGACAAGTGAATGTGCACAGATTTAAACCAGAAAAGAAAATTAGAGGCATAATTAGGAAAATAATACATAATTTGCAAAAATCTTGCCTTTGCCCTGCCCACTTCAGCATTGATTGACCACTTCCAGGGTGAGCATGGAAATTAGCTTTGTAATTTCCAATTCTTCCTTCAAACACCACTTATATGTAATTGAACTTAATGACAGTTGATTAATAAGATGTGTTTAATAACATATTTATTTAGGGTTGAGATGTTATATACAAATTATAAGAAAAGAAGGATTCTTGTATTTAAAGAACAAAAGAAGGAAGATTAGTAGAAGTGGTAAAACTAAGCCAAATTAATATGTTTGTTATTGCCACAGAGCATATTTGTTTTCTGATTTTGGAGAAATAATTTGCTGGTATGTTTGATTTGATTTCAATCTCTCTCTCTCTGTCTGTCTTTCTGTCTCTATCTCTTTGTCTCTCTGTCTCTCTGTCCTCTTTCTCATTCTCTCTCTGTCGTTTTCACCATCATATCCATGCTAGATGATATTTTAAAGAGCACTGAACAGCAAGCTTGCACAATGTGGACTCACACTGCTCGTAATCTAGAATGGGTACAACTGCTAGTTTTGCTAAGTAAACTCCACTGCTCCACAGTCACTTTTAGAATGATTACTCCCTCTCCAAAGATCAGCTCATCTTCCTTTCGTTCACTCTTGAGACTCATCTCAAGAAAGTATAAAAATGCCTTCACTTTTTATTATATCTCCTCATACATGACAAAGGGCAGGAGCCCCCATTAGGCATTTCTTTCTTACTGATGAAAGCTACCTCAATAAGGAACAAAAGCCAACTATAATGAAGATAACATAACCAGCTAAGTTTATCAGAAATTAGTACACAGTCAGAGAGGGATAAGTTTCACAAGGAAGTCATCACAAAGAGAGAGTGATAGTGACAGAGAGAGACAGAGAGAAATAGAAAGGAAGAAAGGAAGAAACAGAGAGAGAGAGAGAGAGAGAGGGATCAGTATAGTGACTAATGACAAATGTGTGGAGGGCAACTTCTCAGGATGGAGAAGCACAGCCAGGCTTACAAGCTTCCTAAATAGATAAACAGCAACTTGAGATTACACTGTAATTAGCAGCACTAGATCCAAGAAATTCAGATACATATGAAAACCATAGGTTGGTGATCAGAACATCTGAACCCAAATTCCCTTCCCCAAAATGCCTTTTTTCTTTCCATGCACCCTTTCTGCATGCCTCATTTTTCTAGTGGATCAATATTTCCTGAGTGGTTATACTTGTAGCTCCATAGGTTGATTGTTGTCTGACCCAGGTTATACCCACGTTATGACCTTAAAGGGCCCTGGTAGCCACCTACTTGGGATCTCTCCGGGAAATCAGGAGTCAGTCCTCCTTATTATCAGTGAAACTCTCTTAACTTCCTCTCTTGCTTTGGGGCTTCATTCTTTGATGTTGTGAGATCACAATCTCAGCACAGCTGACATCTAACAGATTGAGAGTTGTCTTTTTCCTATATCAAAGAGATTGGCTTCCAATATGAGCCCGTCCCTGGGTGCACTCAGTATTTTACCAGTGGCATTTGAAAAACTTACAGAATATTGCTGTCAAAGGTATGGGCCACCCACCTCTATCAAGGAATGCACTGGCTGCTTTGGGGTTTATTTTTATGTCTCTATTTTACATTAATATGGAAATTCAGGTAATTGTAAGTTTATCATTAGGCATGTTTATGTAAAGGCTGTTATGCAATACTTTTGAGGATTTTCTAAGACATAACAGCATCATCACAAATTTTCTGCCATTGACTATATTTTAAATTCTTTTCATTTTAGACAAATGGCCTAAGGACTAGGCCTAATGCATTCTCAAGGCAAATACAGTTTCCAATTACTTTTTAAAATGCACTTTGAATCATTCGGGCTTTTTGCCTTCTAAACAAAAGAGAAAATAGAGATTGTAAGTAGGGAAATGGAAAAGAAAACGATTGAAAGAAGTGAAGATAACTATGATAGTAAGAAATAGCTTGTCTGAAACACAATGGGAACGTGTGGAGAGTCTCAAGTATTAATAAGTACCTTATCTGTGTTTTTAAGAAGACAGAATTCTGAAAAGCTCCTAAGTTAAAAGGCTGCAGTTGAAAATGTGGATGAAAAACTCTACTGGCTTTAAGTATGTGAGATATTCGCTGATGTAATTGACTAGTCTAACTGAAGTGGCAACGCCTGAGAGAGACAATTGAGCAGAGAGGAAACGGACAAGCAGTTCAGCATAGAACAAAGGCCTCCTTAGCCCACAGCAGAAAGAAGGGGGAGTCTCTGCCTCGCAGGGGGAGACGGTGATGCCAGAAAGAAAGAAACTAACTGCAACAAGGGCAGCCAGAGTCTCACCGTACTGGCTGGACAGGTCACCATGTTTGTTCTGCCCTGACTTGAGAATTTTATAGAAAAGTGAGAGACTGTTGGGGAAAAAATTAGGAAGTCTGAACTATCTTTTTAGAAAACGATCAACAATTTCCAAAGTCTTAAAATTTGGAGGGAACTCATGTGAATATAATAATGAAAGAAAGAAACATCAAAAGGCAAAATGATTTATATCACCACATAAAGAAGCTTTCCAGTTTTTCTTCCTGTTTTCTAAATCATTTCATTAAGGCATAATTAACACACGAAAGACGTACAGACTTAGTGGATACCACTTGATGAATTTGGAGGTAAATACAAACCCATGAAACCATCACCACCATCTATGTAATAAACATATCCATCATTCCCCAAAGTTCACTCCTACTGATTTATTTTTCCAATATTTCCATTATGACTTATTGGTTATACAGATTAACAGATTTCCTTTGACAATTTTGTCCATGATCACAATATACTTTAATCATTTCCTACCATTGTTCCTTTTGCTTGGCCTTCCTCCCAGCTTTCCATTTCTTGGGATAGAGTTTGAATGTATATAATGTGTTTTGACCAATTCCCTAGAGCTACCCTTACATTCTTTCTCCTTTTAACATTTTGTGATAAGTAAACCTAAGACCAATCCTTTTATCAAGTCTTAAGTATATAATAAATAAATATTAAAGGCACTATATTATACAGCACATCTCCAGAACATTTTTATCATGCATAGAAGTTTGCACATAGATTATTATTTCCCCATTTCCCCCATGATTTTGGCCACTACAAACCACCATCTGAATTTACTTGAATGAGCTGTAATATTTTAGATTCCTCATATAATTGTTGTTATTATAGACAGCTACGTTAGATAGAAATTAATAGACAGTTGGAGTAGGGTTAGGCCTTGAGGAAGTCAGTGAAAAAAGTGAGACATACCAAGATCATAGTTGGAGGCAAATCTGAAGAGATCCAGGCCTCAAGATGGAGACACAATAGCCAGACCTACAAACCTACTTTAGAGACAATTAGCAATTTGAGATTATGCTATGAATTAGCACCATGCTGTCCAGGGAGCCAAGTTAGACATCAGACACACAGATGAGTGAAAGAACCTCTGGGCCAGTCCTCCCCTCCTTTTCTAGGAATACGTCTGTCCTTCCCTTGTACCCATGCAGTGTATCTCTTTTCTCTATTGGATCAGTATTAGCTAAAATGACCGTACTTACAATTCTCCTGGTGGATTGTAGCTTGACTCACATCCTACCCCTGCTGTGATTTTGCTGTATAAAATATTCTTGAAGAAGTGTCACAGTGTCCACACACTTAGACGCCCTCCAAGAAACCTAGAAGGTATTCTTCTTACTATTATTTCCAATAACATTCTCCTGACCTTCCCTGTGGTTTGCAATTTCATTCACCAGTGGTGTAAGGCTGAACTCAGCAGACCTGGTCTAACAGGTTGGGAGTTACTTTTCCTCTTCACAGCATCTTGTAGTATTTTTCCTTCAGTGTTTCACATATTTTGCTTTTCATAATGTCCTACAAATCCATCCCTGCTGTTGAATGAACAACATTTCTAAGGTTAATAGTCCACTGCATGTATGTGACACAGTGACTGTATTGAATCATCTGTGGATAGACATTTGCTTTACTTCCACATTTTCACTGTTGTGAGTAACACTTTAATGACCATGGAGATGCAGGTATTTCTGTCAGAGCTTGATTTCCCTTCTGTTGGACAAACACCCAGAGGAGGACAGCTGAATCTTAGGATAGTTTTATTCTTAAAATTTTAAAAACCTCTGTTCTTGTTTTTCCATCAAAATTGTATCAGAATTTCCTTTTGTCCACATCCTTTCCAATTCTTATCTGTTAACAATAATTAACCTAAAAGCAGAGTGATGATATTATATTTTGGTTTTCATTTCTATTTTCCTGATCAGTAGTGGTACTGGTAATTTTATCATATATTTTCTGGCCATCTGTATATCTTCTGTTGCATGATGTCTATTCAAATCCTTCAGCCTTTTTAAATAGTTATTTGTTGGGATTTTTTTGGCTATTGAGATTCAGATTTTTTATTTTGATTTTGGTGGTGGACTTTTTAAAAGATATAGCATTTGCAAATATTTTCCCCATTCTGCAGTGCATCTCTCTGTTTTGCTGATAATTTCCTTTACTGTACAGGGGTTTTCTACCTTAATGTAGTCTTACTTTTTGGTGTTGGCTTTTCTGCCTGTGATTTTGGTGTCATAGCTAAAATGTCTCTGCTGAGGCCAAGGTCAAGAGGCTTTTCTCTGGGTTCACTTCTAGAAATTTTATAATTGTAGGCCTCATATTTAAGTCTTTAA
Source organism: Hydrochoerus hydrochaeris (assembly GCA_004027455.1). NCBI lineage: Eukaryota > Metazoa > Chordata > Mammalia > Rodentia > Hydrochaeridae > Hydrochoerus > Hydrochoerus hydrochaeris. Next base: position 15,548 of record PVLA01011527.1, on the reverse strand, counting down.
TTTATTCTCAGTTGCTTTTTCTGCTTAGTATAAGGGTCCAATCTCATTCCTTTTACACATAAATTTTATATGTTTCTATGTCAAGTAAATTTTTAATTCTGTTTAAATTTTGCAAGAAGGTAGTTGTGATGGTGGATTGATTGTGTCAGTTTGAGTAAGAGACACTCAAGTAAATTGATTTAGCAATTCTACACCTGAAGGTGCGGAAGGACCGTCCTAGGTCAGCTGGTCCCTGGATGGGATAAAGGGGAAACAAGGAAGGACAGACCTGATCTCTTTCTTCGGAGGAGCTCCAGTCCTCACTGTCACCTTGGACACCCTCTCGGGTTCCAGGGCAGACTCTCCAGCTTCTGGTGTAGACTCTTCAGCCTCCCACTGCAGAACCATTGCTCCTGCTATGGACTTGCACAGGACACTGCAGTGAGCTCCAGACCTTGGACTGAACCTTTCCATCTCCAGTGTGCAGACAGACTCCCTGCGTTCTTCCTCGTCTGACTCTGCGTGGCCATTGGAAGCCAACGCTGTGATTTCTTATAGGTTTGTATAGCTTGTGTTTTATCTGTTTCTGTAGTAAACACTGACTGGTAAAAGAGTGAAGTTAAAAAACAAGGACACACAAGGAAGTTCACATAAAAAAAACTTAAAAACTGTACATAAAAGTGGAGTAGAAAAAGAAATGAAAGAAAAATCAAACAAATTCAGCTTAAGCCCAAGTTTGATTGGTACACAAAACTTTTCAGGCTCCCTTCCAGAAAATACAACAGTCATTTTCTCTGGCACATAGCTCTATGTCTTACTTATTCAGTAAACATTTGCTAATGACGCTTTTCTTATCTTTCCATCACCTTTCAGACCAATTTCATTTCCAAACACCCTTCTCCAATGCAAGATAATCTTTATATTTGTGCATCAGTATTATAAAACAATTTATCTAAAGGACTGTAGCTACTAAAGCACAATTTAATGCAGGAAAAGTGATCAAAGAATGAAATATTGAAGTCATACCTCTAATGAATTACCTTATACTCCTTCATTTCAATTGTAAAAATCAGAATGAAGGACAATCAAAACTGCTTTCCCTGGTGGATAGACTAATACATTATAAAATATGCTCATAGTCTGCCATGAGACAATATTTAACACTTTTTTTAAACAGAGTCTTGCTGTGCAGTTCAGGTTGATTTTGGATTCGCTTTGTAGCTCAGGAGGGTTTCAAACTCATGGCAATTCTCCTGCTTCAGCTTCCCAAGTGCTAAGATTACAGGCACATATTATTACGTCTGGCCACTTAATACTTGTAAGTCAAATAAAAACACCTGTTATTAAACTAATTCCAAAAAAAATGCTATGCTTAGAACTATGAAATAAACAGGTTTACAGGTTATACTAGCGTTTAACTAGCCATGCACAATAATTATCTCTTAAAACAAACATGATAAAGTCTTTAAACAGAAAAATGTCTGTCTAGACATGATTTTGTCAATGTTCTCATTGAACTAATGCATAGTTCACGATTTTTTTCATAGTGGTTTTCTATTCTTTTAGGTTGTAGAGTTTTCTAAAAGGAAACTTGTTTGCCTTTACTCATTCTGTTTCAAAACATTTCACAATCTTAATGTTTTTTTTACAATTCTCTGTCTGTACTTCCAACTTCCTTTTGATACATTTGAAATGCAAGTAAGATAGTTTCTTGAGACTGATGAGCAATGTTTTTATAAATATGATTTTAGCACAATATAAGGCTGAAATTGGGGGATATTTGGTAAACTCTTTCATTGGTTTATTATCATGAAATTAGTCCCATAGATGAGTGATTCAAACATTTTAATCTTTGAAATTCCAATGGAAAAATCCAAATAAGTCTGATTTAGAAGTTTTGTGGCATTTATGTGACTGACTTGTTAAGTGAAACAGCATAATTTCATGGCATTTCCCTAACCTGATCAACGTATCAAGCTAGTAGATAAAGTTCAGTAGTTACTAGAATGTGTAAATTACAAAAGTTATCAGACATTCAAATAAATATAGCTTCAACATTTCATTCAGAATTTTCAAAGTTGTGCTACTAATTGTACAAGTTCTGGCTTAGGCAATATGTAGATATGGACATAAAAGTAACATCTACCTTACAGTTAGGGTCTGATAAACTGCAGTAAATCGTTCCTTGAATTCTTCTGTAATACTCATAAAAAGTAAAAAACATTAGTAAAAAACCACAAAAATTAAAATTATTTATATAAAAAGTGAGTATATAAAGCAAGAGTCAGGGAAGACTCAACCCTATGTAAAATACACAGTTATTTGAGGTTGCTAATATTGCATATCCATTGTCTTCAAGAACAAAAAGTTGCTATTTTTAGGTTTCAGTGCCATATTCCCATTCCTCATAAATACTCCATAATGCTTTCAATTTATATGCTCACCCAAGGATGTTATCAAATTAAGAGAACATAAAACAGTGTTTTAAAATTAAGATTTTACTTGGATTTAAAATTTTTTAGGTAAAAGTTGATTACAATTAAAAATTAATTTTCAATTAAAATTTTTAAAGTTTATGTACTAATGTGACAGATAAGTTAAATATACAAATTATACATATTTGCATACATAGGAAATAATAGATTATGCTACATGTATGCAATGTAGAATGATTTCATCAGGTGTAGATATCTCTTATACACTCACCCTTTCTTTACAATAAATATATGTGAACTATACCTTTGGAGTGGTTTTTAAGTACATGTTACATTAGCATTAATTATTATAACCATGCTGTACAATAGATCACTGGAACTTATTCTTCCTACCTGAAGCTTTGTATTCTTTCACTCTCCTCTCTTTGCTCTCCCCATGTACCCCAGGCCCCTATCTTAGATTTTCATACCCACTTTTCTGATTTCTATAAGTTCAACTTTTTCAGATTTCACATGTAAGTTGGACCATGCAGGGTGTATCCTTCTATCCTTGGCTTATTTCACGTAGCCTTATGTCTTTTAGACTTATTCATGTCACAGATGACAGAGTTTTCTTTTTAACATCCAAGTAGTGCTCCATTGTGTATACGCATCATGCATCATACTTTATCCACTGATGATAACTAAGATTAGCTTCATCTCTACACAACCATGAATAATGCTGTAAAGAACATAAGAGTGTAGATATCTCTTTCATGTAATTTTAAATATTTTGAAATTACATGAAATTTTGAAAAAAAAATTCAAATATTTTGGGTTTTTTTTTTTACCCAGAGGTGGAAATTACTGTATCAGTTCATAATTCTATTTTTTTTGAAGAATGCCCTTTCTATTTTCCAAATGGCTGTAGTAATTTATATTCCCACGAAGAATGTGCAAGGATTCCTTTCCTCCCAGTCCTCCTTATCCACCAATGCTGTTTCTCTTTCATCTTTCCAGTGATAACTCATCTAACACATGTGAGATGATATCTCACGGTGGGATTGATTTGCGTTTCTACATGATTTCCATGTAGATATTGACCATTTGTGTGCCTTCTTTCCAGAAATTTTTATTGTGATCCTTTGCCCAGTTTTTAATAGCAAGGTGAGTTTTCTTGGTTTTTAATAAATTAATTTGCTTATATATTTTGGACATTAACCCTTTACAGATGATCAAATTGTGACTATTTGCTCTCTAACAAGTTCTCTTTTCATTTTTAATTGTCTTTTTTGATATGCTGAAGATTTATAGCTTGATGCAGTCCATTAAATTTTTGTTTCTATTTATTTATTTACTTGAGACAGCTTTTTGCTACATACTCTAGGCTGGCCTTGAGCTCATCATGTGGCACAAGTCTGGCCTCGAACTCAGGTCCCATAGTGCCAGGAATATACGTGAGTGTCATCATGGCAGCTCAATCTATTTTATTATTAATCAATATTTTTAATAATATTTTAGGTTTACAGTAAAATTCATTAGGAGCTACAGAAACGACCCATATATTCCCTTTCCTTGTGCAAAAATAAATTTCCACATTACTAAATCCTCCACAGGAGTGACATATTTGTTAAAAAATAGTGATTCTGCATTAACCTATCATTATTACCCACAAAATGACAATTATTAATGTTACATTAATTACATACTTCTTGCATAATATAATACATAATTATATTACTTTTGGTCTTGTGTGTTCTAACATTTAAAAAAATTATAGTGACCTATTATGTTGTTATGTAGAATAGAGCAAATCATGCTCTGCCTACATACTCCTTCCCTTCCCCTGACAACCACGGACAAATTTTGTTTCAAAATAGCTGTCACATCATCCATGAATAAAAGTCCACACCAGCACTCATACCAGCAAGGAATGCGTCTCTTGCTCCTTGCCAGCATATGCAGTTGTTAGAGTTCTAGAATTTAGTTCTTCAAACCACTGTGCAGTTACTGTCTCATTTTTGCTTTTAGTTACATTTCCCTGGTAACACATGAAATATATCACTTTTGATTTTTCATCTTTGGCAAAGAGTCTGTTAAGGTCTTTGGCCCACTTCTTTTTTAAAATTCTTTTAAAAAACAAAATAAAAGATAGAAATGATGCAGAATTGAAAAAAAATGTAGGAAATTCACTCTAGTTAATATATCACGTACTGTGATTTTAGAAGTAGGTGTCAGGTTACAAGATTTAGGCAGGAAAAAGTGATCAAGCAATCAAACAATGAGATCAAAAACTGTTCTTTTTGATGAATTTATGGGGATTAGCAGTATGTTATCTCTATCTGGATTTTTTTATTTCCTCATTTTTGAATTGTAAGTGCCATTACATATTTCAAATAACAATTCTTTACAAAAGTATTGTTTGCAAATATGTCAAGTATCTACCTTGTCTTTTCCCTCTCTTTTCAGTGTCTTTTGCAGGGCAGACATTTTTAATTTTGATGAAATTCAGATTGTCAGTTTCTTTCTTTTATTAATCATGCCCTTGGTGTTTTATCAAAAAGTCCTCAGTAATCTCATGGACACCTGGATTCTCTACTGTGCTCTCTTTCATTAGTTTTATAGTTTTGAATTTCACATGTAGGTCTATAATAACATTTTTAATAGTCCTCTGTGTTGATGGACCTAAATAATTTATTTATTGCCTTTGGTATGAATCATACAATATATTTAGCTACTTTCTGTTTTCTTTCCAGGTTGTGTTGTTACAAATGGTCTTATAAAAACACTTATAGATACATCTTGGTGCGCATGTGCAACGAGTTTTCCATTTATCTGGGAGTAAAATCTTCCAGGCTTATTATGTGCTCACGTTCATATCTATTGTTCTGTGGTTGCTACTGTAGATTTACAGTAACAGCTGTAGTATCTGCATCATTGTTTCTATCCTCACACAAACTCTTCTGTGAAATAATATTAATGTCTAGACTTTGAGTTGGTAATAAGGTTCATTTTTACATATTCTTAAACACTAATATTTTCTCCTACTTTTTATGTATTCTTATGTTACTCATTTTGTTTTGAGTAGTTTATTTCATTTTGATTTGTATAATTCTTATATTGTGAATAGTTTCTCTCTGTCTCTGTCTGTCTGTCCATCTGTCTGTCTGTCTGTCTCTCTCTCTTTTTCTCTCTCTCTCTTTTCCTTGTCCCAGCTTGTATACTGTTTTGTCATTTGTTTTCTAGTTTATCAACTTCCATTGGTTTGGTTTGGTTTAATTAACATAACTTCTAAATATTTTACTGTAAAATTTAATTTCTTAAAATTGCCTCTTGTGTGCTGATTTGTGAAAAATTTTCCTAACCAGAGTTCATAAAATTTCTCTGCTATATTCTGACTATTGATAGTTTCCCATATCATATTTAAAGTACTATCAAATTTAGATATTAAATTGCAATCCAATATTTTTCTCCACAATATACTAAAGAGAAATCTGATCTAAATGAATACAGACGTTGTTAAGAACTTGTATCATATGACAGTCTGCAAGAATTATTTGAATTTAGCAGAATCTCAAAAGCGGTCAGAGGGTTAGGCAAACTTCATAGTAAACAATTGGTTCTGAGTGGAAGTTGCTGGAAGCAGTAAGCTGGAAGCAAGCTAACTAGACATGTTTTCCCTTCTGTGGTTGGTTTAGCGAGCCTATTTGACTACTTGAACAGCATTGGAAGAGACCAGAAAGTACAGGACCTGGGTTAGTTGTTGAGGCAGCTGTAGTGGATTCTCTCTGACCACTTGCTACAGAGGTTGTGGAGGAGAGTTGTATTATTATACAGGATCTGGCTGTTGAATTTTGTACATCCATTCTCTCAGTGGATCATTTTCTCTGCACAGTTTTGAAAACTCTCCCATCTTCCCCCACCGATCTCCACCTCCCTTTCACAGTGTCTCAGGTGTCTATAGGTGTGACTGTATGTCGCTGAGCCTCAGCCCGGTCTGCTTGTTCATTACTGGCAGTGATGCGCTGGCTGAATTAACATTGCTTTGTAACAGTTTTTTTTTAAACCATGAAGTCTTAACTGCTATTTGTTATTAAAGATCATTTTAACTATTTCCAGTTTTCCATACTTCATTATAAATGCAGAGCAACTTTAATATCTCTGAAGTTGATAAAGTTTTATAGAACTGAATGCTCTAAGACAAATGTGACTTCCTACTCAAGATTATTTTGCACTTATCTATATTATTTAATTTTTTAATGTCTCATAATATTTCAAAATGATTTTTAAGTAACTTTTGATGTAATTTATATCCTTTATTACTATGATGAATACATTTTAATTAAACTTTTCTAGGTGTTGTGTGTTCCACAATATACTAAAAAAAGAAAGCCTATCCAAAGAGATGGATTTACTTAAATGAATGATATTTACTTATATAAGATGATTGCTAACATGTGCCTCTATCTTCTATAGTGTTGAAATAATTTTGAATATTGTATATAATTATATGCAAGTACATTTGAATAGCATAACTAATTTATCCCTTTAAATCATCTAAATTTTAATATATGTTTTTCTTTGCAATGTAAGACCTTTAATAAAACATTGAAAGAAATTTTGATAATATTCTTGATATTTCATTAAATAAAAAGAGAATACATTTAACATACTTAAGTAAAGCATGTTTTATATGTTTTTGTAGATATTGTTTCTTAACCTATGGAAAGTTATTTATTTATTTATTTATTTAACTAGTTTTTTGAGATAGAATCTCACTGTCTCATTCAGGTTGATCTTGAACTCACTATCTAACCCAGGATGGCCTCGAACTCTGGTGTCTGTCCTACCTCAGCCTTTTGAGTGCTGGGATTACAGAAGTGTGCTACTATGTCCAGGTATCTTCATATGTATTTACTTATTTTGTACTATGCATATTTATTATCATTATAAAACTATTTTTATTCAATTCAATTAAATACATTTCATTTCACTTATTATATAGTATATTTTCTAACAATAAATCAAACTAGCCCCTCTACTATATGTAAGAATAGTGTCATTTTAAACACTTCTGAGTTTAGTTGCATTTTTGTTTGCATTATCACATGTATATTCACTGAGACTGGTATCAAGTCACATTGTTATCTATTCTTTGGTTTTTTGTTTGCTTGACATCAGGACTTTCATATAGAGCAACTGTATATAAGTGCTATCTTTTCTGTCTTTTGAAAGAACTAATATAAAATCAGTATTCTATTTTTCCTGTTTGTTGGCTTGTGTTGTAAAATTCTCTCAGCTTGTAATGTTTGGGGAAGCATTTTGAGTTATAGATTTGTTTTACGACTGGTTAACATCAGAGTTAAAGAATTTGTATTCTTCTAAAATATGCAGTTTGGTCTCATAATATCCTATTCTTAAAAATTTCTTATATATTTCCAAATCTTCTCTCCTTGATTAATCAGCCAGCTACCTGTTAGGAAGTGGTACATATTGAATCTTTTACTTAAGGAGAAATGCAAGATTTTTACTGTTTACTATGAATACAGATTGATATTTCTTGTTGAACTAATAGTAAGGCACTGACAACTCTCCCTGGGTGTAATAAGACTTATTTTTAAGCATCCTTTCTGACTGAGAATTTTTTTAAGCAAAAGATACAATATTGTAAATTGATGTCCTTGTAATTCACAAGTCTCATTATGGACATAATCACCTAGAAATAGCTCACCTTACAAGGAGTAGAATGATCTAGTAAAAACAAAGAAATGAAAAATTTTTGTGATTAAAAAGGCTTGGAAGTTTTATGTTCTATTGTAAAGCAAGTGATCAATATTCTGAGAACCAGTTAGTGCTCTATAGAACTTTTTCTACTCTGTGAGAGACACAAAGATTCCCAAATCAAAGGAAGAGTTTGCAACGTTACCTTGTAGAATACAAATAATGGCCCACTCTCCAAATTCTGCTTTTCAATCCTCAAAACTTTGGCCTTCTGCGTGGACTTCTGTTTCTATCAGGGAAATCAACAAGGGCTCCCTTGACTTGGAAATTGAAATACTACATGTGCATTCTGGTATCCTCACGTTACTAAAGCTGCAGGCAGTGGGGGTAATGATGGTGCTACTTAAAGAGGCCACTCTAATTATTACATGTAAAATTAACTATTAGAGAGATTGCAGAACACAGGGGATCTTCTAAAGCACCTCTTAGTGCTTCTAAGGTCACTGGAAACAGTTATTAAGCAACCACAGTTACTCATTGCAAATAGGTACAGTGAAACCTTTTACTGTTCAAGAATGTGGTTTTGATTCACAACACAAAGGAAAAATCCCTCCCCAGTGAAAGTACGGGCTGAGGCAATTGGAATTTGGATTGTGTTGTAAAGACAGGAAATAAGATCTGTAGTATATTCGTTTATTACTTGACATGTAGTAAGCATACGTTTATCTTTGCCCTAATTTCATCTATTTTATTCTCCCTTTATACTACTGTATTTTATAAAGGATGCTGACTATTAACCTTTAAACTGGTCACTGAGTTACAATACATCAAGTTAGGATTGTGATGAACAAAAAATAAATTTTCATCACCCGAGATCACATTGCTGCCCATGCATCTGAGTGGAAGCTCTCTGCGAGGCTCCGCTGCCGCTGCTCACCGCCCCACCGTCTTGGCACCCCAAGAAGACTTTCTAAATGCGTCCTGATCAATGATGCATTATTAACAGATGCCAGGAGAGTTTTGTACCAGTTATTTGGTCATGGGGGGAAGCTGATGTTCTCACAGAATAATTCTGAAAACATCCAACACATGAGGTAAAGTCACTTTCTACTTAAACTAGAGTGAGTTTAATCCTGTAATTTGAACCTTGATGTATTCAGAAATAATAAAAATAAAAGCGATGTTTCCAAACTGTTTTTTTTTCCACTTCTAACCTAGAAAATGGGCATCGCAGTATTGTTGTTGTAAATTTCAACCACCTTTCACCTTACTTTCTACCCAAAATATTAAGAAGACATTTTTTTCCTAACTTTAGACAAAATACTTGCCTAACTATAGGTATCTGGTCAATAGATTTTATCACATAGGATCTAGTATTATTAATATGATAACATAATGAATTGTGAAATTGTAAATAATTATAAAATGTCATTAAAGTATTCAAGTATTAATGAGTGTCTTTTTTTGTCAAACTCACAGAAAAATATATTTTCAAAAGAAATGAAAACAATTTATGCATAAGTATCAACAGGGTTAGTATTTAGAAGGACTTATGGCAATTTTCTTGTAGTATTTTCTAAATGATAAGTATGAAACATAACATAGTACAATAAACCATATAAAGAAAGCTATTAAAATAAAATTGCTACATAATAAAAATATAGAGCAAGTTATATTTCCTTAGAATATAAAACATACTTAAAAAGTAATGAATGAAAAAACCTTTAAAGTATTTTAACCAACTGTTTTAACATATCTATCTATCTATCTATCTATCTATCTATCTAAGAGTTAGCTCTACTTTATTTGGGAGTACTATAAATGCATTATGTGTGTGTGTGTGTGTGTGTGTGTGTGTGTATTTTCCTTATCTTGGTTGACCACGATTGTATATTACCTGGTAATAATTGTATAGATCGTTACTATTATTGAATTTCTCAGAAGTAAATCCTTGTTTTGAGCTGTATGATACAAATTAGATATTATCTTTACAGGTAACAATACATTGTTAGCAAATTATGTATGTAAAAATAGCACATTACTGTTTATTTTTTTCTTATGACACGGAAAGTTAGTGAAAGTTAAATTCCATGTAATTCTTTATGATATTTGAATAAGCTCTTATTTAGAAATATGAAATGAGTGTGTTTCATCCATAACTATGATGAGGTAAACAAAAAACAATAAAGATTTGTCTCACTTTAGCCTTGGTAGTATAGGAGACTAAAAACTTTTAGAATAAGATCATGGTAAAAAATGATAAATCTCCTCACAGATTTAAAAAACGAGATCTGTATTAACTGATACATTTTTTTGGATAAAAATGGAATAATTAGTATAACAGAGGATTGGGTACTTGTCATGTATTTGGCGAGAGGACTGAACAAACTGATCACAGGAATTTCCTACTCAGCTGGTTTAAACAGGAGAGGATGTGCTATCTGACCCAACCCAAGTGCACGTATATGAAAATTTCAGTTGTGTTGTAGTTGGACTTGGCACTGTTTGCTACAATCCTCAACTTCACTTCCCTGTCCAATGTTGGTTTCATCTTGAAACTGTGAATAAAGGAAATACAGGAGGAAAAAAAGAACATCTTTGTCTTGTATACTTTTGATTGAATAAAGAAATGTTATTGTATTTCAACAGAAGACACATGTCAGTCTGACCCTCTCTTGTTAGTTACAAGTGTTATCACTTCCATGGTGATCACCAGATGTTTCCAGTATAACACAATATTATTTCCTTTGTGATAACTATGTACAATTATCTAACACTGTCTGAGTGCCTGAGAGGGACTGGCTACAGAACTCCCCCAACAAAATTTTAGTGGATACTGAAATCTGCAGATTCTCAAAGCCCTTTTATAATCTATCTACATGTGACCACAGGCCTTGAATCATCTTTAGATTTTGTATATCTAATATGATATAAATGTCAAGTAAATAGTTGTTACACGATATCTTTTATGGAAAATGACTATATATTTGGTACACAATTTTTCCAAATATATGTTTGCAACTGATTGAACCCATGCCTACAGAAACCATAAATATAAAAGACCACCTGTACACAGTTGGGACCTACTTTGAGGTTCTGCAAACACTTTTTTGTTTAATCTAAACAAACTTTTATGTCCCACAAATGATTATTGCTTGTTTTAATTGTTACATTGGTGATTGAAAAAAATCATGTTTTTCTAAACCTATCATGTTTTCTAATGTTGTTGATGCTATTTTTTTTATCAGATTCTATACAAAGTGTTTCTATAAAGTGTATTATAATCTGACCCTGAGCTATTCTCTCCATGTATTTCCTCCTTTCCTGCCTTTCTCCAAATGCTTCTTACTCCCACCCTTTCTGACCCTATGTGTTTCTTTTCCTCTTACATATTTTTCTCCTTTCCCTTCCATCTTTTACTAAATGTAATGTACTACAAACCCATAAGCATTGTATTTATTTAAATACATTGTAATCTTTTGTTTTATGTGAACTTCAATTGCTTTAAATGTGTCCATGGGAATGCTTTCGTGTTTCTTATTTTTTTGCTTGTTTGTTTGTTTTTCTGTTTCTTTCTCTCTCTCTTTTTTTTTCTTTTTCCAACTCACGACTATTCGCTGGCAAGGCAGGCGCTTATGCAGCCGAGCTCAATCCCAGGCGCCCGTCTGTTTGTTTCTTTGTAGCATTTGGACAATGCTTGTTTAAACACTTCTAGGCTTACCTTGAATGTTTCCTAGGTCACTAGACTCAGCCGTTTTCCACTTCCCTTTTTATGAGTTGGAAACCAAGATCTCAGCACTATATACGGTGACTATGATTTGTGACTGTAACTAAAGTTTCTTTGTTTTTGAGTGCTATTTTATGGGCAAAACTCAGTCTGACTTTTTTCAATTAAAATGCTACATCATGTAACTTTTGTTTATACCTTATGTATTTCCTTTCTTTTTTGGAATCTAATATACCACGTTATGTAAAAGTTTACATGGCACAGTGCACTCCTGCCAATGATGTTTCTTGATTTTAATCATTTAGGTAAAATTTTAGGTAGAATTTATTAAGACAAATGTAAATATACTCTTAGTTTTAGATTCTGACAATTTTATCCATATACCCGGAAAGCTTTAACGTACTGTACTCTTTGTAGTAACATGCAAGATACTCTATTCAATAAAATCTCTCGAATGCAGCCCAATTTAAGAATTTCTGACAATCTGCAGACAACTAAAGCATTTTTTAGAATGTGTTTATTTTGTTTTGTGACATTTACAATTTTGAACTCTTTGAAATTCACTGTCTTGCAGGAAGTGTAGTTCCGGTTCTCTTTTAAACAGAACCATGCACAAAGGATAAGTATCCACACCCGTGAGTACATTTGCAAAATATATCTAAGTCGAGCAACTGCTATAATAATGTTTAAATTTGGTGGATTGGGTTGCATTATGCTATTAATTTGAGCTAATTACAGTCCAGTGATAGGTATTAAGAAATTTGCTATTCAAAATTTATATCTATATTTCCTCAACTCTTTTCTGTTACATTTTTTAGTATAAGTAGGAGCATGCATATTTTCCCTCTTGATGAATTTTCTCCCCTCTCTTCTAAAGTCAAAATTGTCCTGTGATTCACATAAGCATGAGTTTGCTAATGTAAGAAAGAGCACACAGATTCCCTTTCTCACAGAGAGAAAGACCAAGGACCTTTAGCCTGAGAAAAATTTGAAATTAAGTAATTATGAATTTTGAACCAGCACATATTGTATAATTTTCATGAAGTATGCATTTCAATTATTAGTCTATAGATTCAATAAAATATTTGTTTATAAATTTATGAATAGATTTAGAAAACTCTTATGTTTCTCAACATGAAAGAAAAGAGAAAAAATTCACTTTACTTTTCTTTTCCAAAGACAAATATGAGAAACTTAGGGTTATTATGAATGATCTCTTTGATCTAAAAAAACCCAAGAAAACAAAAACAAAAAAACACTTCTATTTGCCAATTTGATTTGTTCTTTTCATTTTCTTTGTTATTATTAAACTTCTATCATGAATAAATACAATTTCTTCTTGCAACAACACATCTTTACCCAGTTTTCTTTTTGTCTTGCTTTCCAGGGAAATTAGTTAATATTAAAAGTATCAAGAAGTTAAAAAATCTTTTTTAGACTGTACAACTTAAAAACTCAGAAGTATATATTGAAATATGGCTGATATCAGTTTTCATTGCAAACCTTTTGCATTTTACAAAATAATAAGTTCAAAGTGTTGTACCACCTTTAGTATTTTTGAGTGTATAGTTACAAAAAGAAATATCATTTTTCTAAATTATTTACTTAAATAATCTACTTGAACAGTTGTGATAGTTTTATATTGTTTTGTTTCATGTTAATAAAAACATTTTTGCTCAGGTATGGTAAAGTGGAATAAAAATAAAAATATATCCAAGTCATTTGTATTTTCAGTCAGCATTATCAAGTAGTACGGCTTAAAAATGAAACTAGCTATTCTTGTATCCTAATGTTACAATGTAGAATCTAAACTTTCTGTCTTACATATCCAACCTCAGAAAGCTGCTTTAGGGATTAAATGAGTTACAAATCATGAAACTTTTGTCTTTGTTACATGATTATTGAATTTGATGTTTATAATTACTTATACCTTTCCATGTTTACTAACTCTAGATTTTACAAACAGGACTAGATTACCTTGAATATTGATCCCATTCATGCATTTTGAGCTGAAATTGCTCAATAATGGGTTTCGCTTAGGAAAGTGCTGAAGAAGGAGAATTTTCACTTAGCAATGAAATTCTCTGCCAAATTGTTTACACTTTTACCTGGCTCCCACGGCACTTTGGTACATTAAGACCCTGATTTTAAAAAGACTGCTGTTCTGGATGAGTGTTCCTAAGTTGAATTCATTCAGAAGTCACATGTATTCCTAAGTCCAACAAAGTGAGTCTTATCCAAGTTTGACACAAATATACAACATATATTAGTGTGCACTTCCTAGCAGCCCACCCACATCACCGCTCCTCTTCCACTTGCTTCCGGACATCCTGGGCTCTGATGGAGCACTGTGTTACTGTATGTTATTGTACTGTGCAGTAAGCACACAGCAGCCAACTGTGACAATGTCCACAGACTTCCACAATATGTTCACAGCTGTGTAATGTGAGGTCTATTGGTATCTGTGAAAGTTTGCAACTTGAATATTCTTCAGTTGAAGACTTACTGTACTGAAACTTTCCCTAATTCTTTACCAGGTTGTGGTTTGGTCGTCTCCACTGAGAAAGACACAGCTGTGTTAATAAGTAACCATCTGAGAGTACTGGATTAAGGGTTTTAATGCAAATTTGGGAAAAAGAGCTGCTCTTTCTTTGCTCCTGGCACCTGTGCCCCATCACTTTTATCCTTGAGACTGAATCTAACTGTTCCCATTAGGCACATAACCCCAGGCATGGCTTTACTGGCTTATACAAATAAAGTCAATTGGGAGTAGATTACATTCTAATATCTCAGAATATAAATGTCAACAAGGCTTATATATTGGAGAATTAAAGAAAAATTTTGATATTATCAAATGGACTTGTTTATTTATGAATATGAATAAATCTCATTTGAGTATTAGCTCGCATGAGTGGCAATACTAGCTTTTATAACTTTAGCTACAGATACTCTGGAGGTGCACATTTATATTTTCAGTTATTAAACCAGTATAAAATAATTGTAGCCTCTCAAATGATCCCTGTGAGGGTTTAAATGTTGTGCTATTGCTCAATGATTAAACCTCACATTTTCTTATTAGGAAAAAGTAATGCAATTATTTTCTAGTAAGGCATTTCCATTTTTATTTATCAATATTATTAAGTTACTATACTATCCAAATAAAAGACCATTACTTTCTCAGCTTTTACATAGATAAGAATCCAAATTGTTTTATTACAGAGCTTCTTCATTAAATGATCCTACTTGCTTTGCTGAGTATTGAAAGTGATTTGACATCTTGAAAATAATTTTGCAAGAGTTTGAAGGAGCCATAAAATGTGTTAGTTTTCCAAGTCTAGTCTGCATTACAACTCAAAGACCTAAACTGTTAAAAGAATTTCTGTACCCAACACAAACAAACTAAATACACGTTTTAATTCATTTATATACTTTTCTTTTTCTTTGCTTTCTTCAAAATTATGAAATTTTTTCTGCACTCTGTGATGTCAATTGAGTAATTCCTTTAACGGTCCAATTCTATTTTCAAGTTAGTCCTTGCACATAGTGAATACACCCACCTCTGGCTATGTGCTGTTTGAATAGTCCCTCACTCAGAAATGTCTAAACCCCTGAAGGAGCAAGGCAAGTCCTCTACAGCAGCAGTGGAAGGGCGGCTTCACTTCTCACTCAGCTGAGCAAACACCTGCAGGGCCCACCTCCTAGCTCTC
>PVLA01011526.1:0-52331 GCA_004027455.1 Hydrochoerus hydrochaeris | reverse complement strand
TAGAGTTGGCATTTGCAGAGGGACCAGCTAAGTGTGAGATCGGGGTTCATCCACTGCCCCCTTTCACCCTAAAGCTCAGGCCCTGCCACTGGGAACAGGCCTCAGGGCAGGGGGATGCTGCATTTCTGAGCATCCTAGCCTTGGACTGGCAGAAAGTCCTGCCTCGGGCCCAGGAATCCCCAAGCTTCTTCAGAAGACTGCAGACATGTCACCTCCTCTGGGAAGCTGCTGCTCCTAACCTGGCGTCTGTAGATGCCCTATGAGCAGATGCCCATGCCCAGCTCTATAGATAGGCTTGCAGGGTGGCTCAAGAGCCCTTGACTCTCCCAGTCTAATGACCTTGACCTGTGATTACTGTGTAACTGGGACTCAGAGACCTTGCACAACTGTGGGAAGGGGAGTTTGCTGTGAACTGCATTTTCTCACCAGCATCATCCATGCCTGAAGAATCAGGCTGATAAATGTGCCAGTGCTGAGCCCAAACCAGGCAGGATTAATCATTTCCTCCTCCACGCTACTGGTACTTCATCCTGTGTCTGAGTCATTTCCTTATGCCCTGCACCTACCTCTGCCCAGCACAAAACAGGTGTGGAGAACATTTACTTCGGGAATGTCATTGAATTATGCATTGTTGGAAGCTGTGCCTATTTAGTCCCCGTAACAACACCTTAAGCAGTATGAGGGTAGAGTCTCCTTTTATGTGTGAAGATCCAAGATGGTACAGTGGGAGAGTATAGGCCCTACAGACACTTGGGAATCTTGGGCTTGAATTCTGCCTTTGATCCTGACATCTCAGGCAAGTTAACCCTCCTCTTTGAGTGTCAATATCCTTATCTGTACAGTAGGATTAATAATAATACCAACTCTCTGACCAGGTAATTAGGAGATTAATTGAGATAATACACCTAAAATTTCCATCTCTGGCTGGCCCAACGAAAGGCAGAAGCTCAGTAAAATTTAATTGTCTCCACTCTGGTGTTTCCCAAGAGATACCAGCAGAAGAATCATTTCAGAGTCCAGCCACTTTGACGCGTGTAGAATTATGAACTAATAAGTGGTTCCTTACTTAAGCCCTGAGTTTTGAGATTAGTGTTATATGGCAAAAGTTAATAAACAATGGAGCTGTTAGAAGGGCTGGAACGCTGTTTGCCTTGAGCAGCTGGAACCAGGACTTTCTTACTCTGTCTTTTGTGTTTGCTTTTCCCTACACATTAGCTTCCTTTTCTTTCACAGCACATGGTACGTCTTCATGGTGCAGAAAACCTGGCTGGGTTTTATACCTTGGAACTTAAGGTAATGGGGAAAAGTAACTCCTTTCTCTGTGCCCCAGGTCTAAAACTCCCTGGGAAGAGTCTCACTGCCCATTTTGGGTCAAGCACGCTGTTGGACCAATCAGCTAGTAATGGAGTGGGGCGAGCAGAATTGCAAGACACATCCTAGGTGATAGCACATGCTTGTCAAAACTGTGTACAGGCTCTGCTCTGAGGTTTATTAGTTGTTAACTGACTTTGTCCTCATAGCACAGTCTGTCAAAGCTATTATTATCTGTGTTTTGGAGTGAGACACCTGAAAATTGAGGCACAGAGAGATGAAGGGACTTGGCCGTGGACACACAACTGGACAGAGGTACAGACAGGATTCAGGCTGCCCGATGCCAGAACCTACACATAATGGCCAGAACCTACACTTAATGATCATACATCTCTGTCTCTCTCTCTCTCTCTCTCTCTCTCTCTCTCTCTCTCTCTCTCTCTCTCGTACTGAGGGTATGGGGGAATCCAATGGCTGGAGGGGCAGGCAAGATGGAGGCCCTCCATACTGACCCGAAAGTGGGGAGCCTCTAGGAGCCCATAATTCCACCACCTTCTAAATGTTTATGACTAGGCAAAGGCAGTAGAAGGGCCTGGGTGATCTCTGATAATGAATCAAAAAACAGTGTGTGGGTATTTCCAGGAAGTAGCTTTCAATTCAATGGAAGGAATTTCTTCTGAGTCCAGGAAGGAGGTGCTTTTCCTTACACGTGATGCCGTGTGCTGAGCCAAGGTTGACGCTTAGACCTGAAGAAGTGCTCAGGCTTTGCTGTTAACTACAGGGCCCCATCTTTATTTCCATCTCAAAATGAAGAAAGGAATATTGGTGGGGGTGGGGTGAGAGAAACGAGGCTCCTATCTCTTGGCTCCTGTCTTGCCAGAGACCTGCTGTTTTCCTGCTGATGGGGCCTGTGCGATCCCATGTAGTTGTCATACGGTTGCGCCTGCTTCCTTGGCTGGTGTGTAGATTCCTCCCTGTGTTGGGGAGGAGTCATGTGCTTCTTGAATGTCCAGCTTAGTGCTGTCTTGGCTGGGTCTATGGAATGCGGGGTGGGGATTCCCTGAAGCCTCTTGATCTGCCCTCTCACCACCAGTCTGGATCAGGTAGAAAGGGCCCACCGTGGACTTTCTTTGGATGAGACAGCATGACCTTAGCTTGGCTGGAAGCCAGCCTGGGAAGAAAGATGGTCCCGGCTCTTTATGTCCCCACTAACAAGCCATTCAAGGGTGGAGAGAAAAATGGGGGTGCCTTTTTCTTGGGGGAAAGAAGTACCATCTTTTCGCGTGAAGTGTCATAGCCTCTTGCTTTCCTCAGCCCATGGCGGGCTGGTGCCAGAAAGTGCAGGCATAGCTGGTCCTTCAGCTCCTTAGTCAGTGCTGGGTAGGGGAAAGATAAATGTGAGTCACAGATGAAATTGGAGGTGTTCTTATAGCTGCATTTTAAAAAGCCAGGAGAAACAAGTAAAAGTAAGTTAAATAACAAGTTTAAGTTAACCCACTTCGTCCAAATTAATATGATTGCAACAAATAATCAGTATAAAAATTAAATCACCAAAATTAAAGACCCAGTCAAGCAGTGGGCAAATGAAATGAACAGACACTTTAAAGAGGAAGAAATACAAACAGTCAACAGATATGTGAAAAAATGTTCTACATCTCTGGCAAATTAAAATGATGCTAAGATTCTATCTTTCGCCAGAAAGAGTGGAAATCATTAAGAAATCAAATAATAGGCTGGGGATTTAGCTTAGCGGCATAAGTGCCTGCCTTGCCACTGCATGGTCATGAGTTCGATCCCCTCGTACAAAAAAAAAAAAAATCAAATAATAATCAGTGCTGGCATGGCTGTGGTAAAAAAAAAATGAAACGTCCTACATTGTTGATAGAAACATAAACTAGTACAGTCATTATGGAACTCAGTGTGGAGATTTCTTGAAGAACTGAAATTAGAAATCCCACATGACCCAGGTATCTGCCTTCTAGATCTCTCACCCGAAAGAGCTTAAGACATCAGAGAGCAATACATGTTCACTAATGTTTATAGCAGCACAATTCATAATAGCTAAATCCTGGAAGCAGCCTGTGTACCCATATAGAAATGATTGGGTAAACAAAATAATATATATATGAATACTACTCAGCAGTAAAGAATGTCAAGTTTGAAACATTTGTAGGAAAATGGATACATCTGGAAAATACAATGTTGAGTGAATAAACAAGACACACAAGCTTAAATGCTGTATGGTGTCTCTCACTTGAGATGTACAAAGTAAAAACAAAGAAACATAGAGAATGGGTAGAAGGGGACAAGAGGATGGATCTCTCACAACAGGAGAGGGGGCCAGGGGAACAAGGGCGGGGGATGAAGAGGAAGGGACAGGGAAATGAGAGGAACTAAGATATTTCTATCAATCTCAAACATAAACATTGTATGTCATAACATGAGCTAATATTAACAATATTAACAAGAATGAAAATCAAACAGGAAAATTAGACGAGGAGGGAAGAAGACAGGAAGGGGATTTTAAAAAAAGAAGCTGTAGTATGAACATGTACCCATTCCCCAACAATTATAAACTGCATGCACTGCAAACATGTACTAATAAAACAAAAAAGTTTTAAAAAATGAATGAGATATTTCACTTTTTTGTATTAAATCTTGAAGTTTAGTGTGTCAACACCTATCGCACAATTCTAACTGGCCACATGACAAGTGTTTCGTTGCCACACGTGGCTAGTGGCTACCATATTGGACAGACCAGTTTTAGACCACTGATTCTCGATATGAAGTTTCAGAACCCAGAATTTCTGCCTCCTAGGGTTACCTCTGGAAGAACATCTGGTCAAGGAAGTGATTTTTTTCAAGGCAACCCATATTCCTAGAAAAGCTGACGTCCACACCCTTGTGTTGGGTAACTGCCCGGTCCCAGCAATCTCCTGCAAGCAGAGGTGACCTGCTGGCAGCCACCATCAAAGTATAAAATGGGCCAAAGAGGAGACAGGCAGATAGGAAAGGAGGTAGAATGGGCCCCGCCCCAGCAGATACCCTCCCTCTGTCCCTGTCTTTCTTTATGGAGGGAAAGCCTGGGCACAGAACGGGCAGCAATTCTTTTGGTGATGCCACAAACCTGAGCACAGACGCAGGCCGGCCCTTTTCCTTCTGATTCGCTTTCCCCCCTGCATGTTGCTATCTATGATAAGCTGGATCTAGCTTGGCTGTAGTGGGCTACAAAGATATTGGAGGCCCTGGGAAGACAGGCTATGCTCAGACTTCCTGAAGGAAGGAACAGTTCACCCTGCCTGGGGAAACTGAGGTAGGCTTCCCTGGGGTGGTGATGGTTGGGGTCCAGGGAAATGACATCCAGGCAGCAGGTGACAGTACAAGAAAGGAGTGTAGTGAGGTACAGGTTTCCTGTTTCCCCAAGGTCCTGGCCACTGGGGCTCTTTCTCCTCTCTCTACTCTGAGGTCTCAGGAGTCGCCGTGGGTTCTCACATGAGAAAGGAGGTGTCCCCCCCACTTTTTTTAGTCTTTCTGTCTCCTCTAAGTTCCTAAGATGATCAGCACCTGGTGCATGTCCACTAAGGGTTAGATGAATGGAGGAGAATGAGGAAACCAGAAAGGGGACATCTGCTGAGGCCAGGCCACTGGGCACAGAACACAAGGGTAGGTAAAAGGGCAAGTGAGTCCAAAAAGCCTGTCTTGGCCTGTTGTCTTCAGAATCTCATTCACTCTCCAACAGAATGGAAGCACTGCTTCCATTCTAAAGATGAAGAAACTGAGCCTTCCAGAGGGTCAGTGACCTGCTGGCGTTAAGGCCCATTTTGGCTGACCTTTCTAGGTACTTTTTGACATGTCCTCACCTGGCTACTGCCAAGAACTCAGCAGTGATTAGATTCCTGGCAGGCCCTATGCCCTTGGGGAGGGATGTCCATTTCCCCCAGGAGTTCCTGGAAAGGCCTCCCAAAACGGAAAGGGCTTGGAGCTCACCCAACCACACTCCCCACCCCCAGAAAGGACGGGAAGCAGTTCCAAGAGGTAGAGTGGTTTGCTGAAGGTCACTTGGGAAGTTAGTCCCCAGAGGTGGGCTTGACTACCTTGGCCCTGGGCGCTGACCCATGGCAGCTGCTATGGGAAAGCCACTGCCAGCCCTTGAGCCTCAGCTTTCCCAGCCAGGCAAGAGGTAGGACTGCTTTGGCGTAGCTGCCTGGGGCCAGAGCCAGGGCACTGGAAAAAGCTGAGCACGGTGCCTCACCAAGGTACCTTATCCCCTGCCATTCCTAGTGCCAGAGCTGGCATGGCACATCCCACCCTGTAGGCAGGAGTGTAGTTGGCACTCGAGAAACCTGTAAGTGAACAGAAGGTTAAATATCACGTGGTTTCTTCTATTGTTTATACCAAAGTGTGAACAATTTAGGAGCAAAATAAAAGACTGCAGGAAGCAGGGAGACTGTGGAGATGGGAAGGGGATCTGGAGGCAGAGGGAGACTGGAGGGGAAAGGGAAGTAAGGTGCAGCGTAAGAGGCGATGTGTTTGTGTTCCAACCCCCCATGAGGAACGCATTTATTTCATATTGCAAATGTATACTAAAAAAAAGGGGAGGAAAAGAGAAATGTCTGAGTGGATGAGCAAGATTAGTGAATCAAAGAACAACAATCAACAGTGCTTCAAGGGAGGTGGATGGAGACGACTGTGCCCATTTTATAGATGTGGAACTGAGGCCTAGAGAGTGCAAGCATTCAGGTTGCTATTCTCCATCTCCTGCCTTTCCTCAGCACCAAATCTTGAAACTGTCCCTGAATATTCTGACCCGGCCGCTGGAGTGAGAAGCAGATCATTGCCTATGTTAAGCCTGAAGCTGGAAAAGATGCTGGAGGGTAGAGTGGTGCTTCCTTCTCAGTGCTCAGGGCACAGTCTCAGTGGCTCTTAACAGTTTGGGTTCAAGCCTCACTCCTGCCGCTTCTGGCTATGTGGCCTTGTGGAGGTAACTTACTCTCTCAGCCTCAGTCTCCTCATCTGTAAAATGGGAATCCAATCCGAAGGCCCAGCCCCTGAGGCTGGCGCAGCTATCCAATGAGACAATGCATGGAGAGCACTTAGCCCATTGCAGCCCCTGGCCTAGCGGAAGGGCCCCCGCAGTGCCAACTGTGGTCAGTTTTATTTGGTGACGCACACACTGATTGCACATTTTCAGTACTGGAGTGGTGAGGGCTGCTTGGAGGACACACATCTGACGCTTCTGTCGCTGTGTGACGCTGGCCAGGCCCCTGGCCTCTGCGTCGTGAAATGGGGGGTCCACCGCTGTGGGGTAACTGCGGGCGGGGAGCTGGTGTCCTGTTGGCACAGGCGGGGCACAGAGGAAGACGGGTCAGACGTTGAGGACCATGGTGTGAGGCTCGGGCTATTATTTGCGTCCTCACCGCGGGAAACCGTGGCTAGAAGGCGGTCAGAGGTGTTTAGGGAGTAAACGGGCGAGGGGGTGAGCGGGAGCCAGTGGGCCGGGGGTGGAGGGAGGCGCGGCGCCGGGGCCGTGGGAACCTCCTCGCCCGCGCGGGTCTCGGCGTCCCCGGCGACCGGGGCTGAGGCTCGCGCTGGCCCCGCCCCGGAGTGGCCCCGCAAAAGAAAGGGGCGGCGAGCGCCCCGCAGCCGGGTCCGAGCGCCGGGGTGAGCGGGGAGGGCGCGGCCCCCGACGCCGCCGCCGCCGCCGCCGCCCCGGGCGGGCAGAGCGCACCGCGGTTCCCACGCTCGGCTGGGCCGGGGGCGTTCTCGGGGCGGCGTGGCCGCGCTGTAATTAGGGTAATTGCGCTGCTCCCCGCTTGGGGCAGCGCGGGACCCCGGCTGCGCCGCGTGGGCCCAGCCCGGCAGGGGCAGTGGGCAGCGGGGCCGGGGGTGCCCAGCTCGTTCCTCCGGACCGGCGAGCCGCACACCTGGGCAGCCGCCGAGGGGGCTCGTGGAGTAGGTAAGCGGGGAGATAGATGGGGGCGGCGGCAGAGAGGCAGGCCGTCCTCCAGAACAAGCACCCGCTGTGTGCTCGGAGGTGGAGTTGAGGCCGCTCCCTCTGGACCCCGGCGTGTTGTCCTTGCTGCCTGACCCAAAGAAGGCGCCCAGGACACAGGCCGCATCCTGATGGGGCAGGAATTTAACAGGTGGGCATTAGAAAGTGCAGAAGGTAAAGTGACCAGGCCGAGGCCACACAGTCAACGCATCTATGCGCAGGAAGGAAATGAAGACACTTTACCCAGCAGATGTAGGTTTTGCTCCCTAGAGTATCTCGAATTTACTGCACCTTGAATCCTAACGCTAAAGATCACCCTGAGCCACACGTTCCCGGCAGGGCTCATCATAAATCCAGGTCTTTACCACTGATGCAAGTCACCAAAATCCTTCTGGAAAAGGCAGGTTAAAAACAAATAATCTGGTTTCAAGATCTAATGCCTAAAGCCAAATCCAACCCAAACCCTTAACCTTTGCTCCAGAGCTAACTTCCAAATTAACCTTGACCCTCGCAACCTTTTCCTGGCAGTGAGTCCTTGCCACCTCTGCCTCATGCTCCCCAGGCACCCTCATTCTGTTGCAAGGGACTGGGTCTTTACACATGCTGCGGACTCAGGCTAGAGCACCCTTCCTCCAGGGCCGCCTGGTAAACCCTGGCCACCTTCCAGCATCTTCCATTCCCACCCTGTGCCACCTCGTCCCTTGGCCTGCCTCTCTCCAGGTTCGGAGCTCTGAGAGAGTAGGGTGGGAGTCTGGGAGTAGACATTGTAAATATAAACTATTAATTGATTGTGAAGGAGTGAGTGAATGAAAGAAAGAGTGAGAATAAATGACTGAATTATTATCATTATTATTTTGTGGTACTTGGGATTAAACTCTGGGCCTTTGCACTAAGCTATATACCCAGCTCTTCTGTATTTTTTTAAAACTATTTATTTATTTATTTTTGTCTTTTTGAGACAAGGTCTTGCTATGCAGTTCAGGCTCACTTTGTAGCCCAGGCTGGTCTTGAACTTGCAAATGATTCTCTTGCCTCAGCCTCCCAAGTGGTGGGATTACAGGAGTGTGCCATGATGTCTGGCTTTTTCTTTTGTACTTTTTAGTTTTGATACAGGGTCTCGCTAAGTCTTTAAGTCGCCCAGGCTAGGATTTAACTCACTATCCTCCTGTCTCAGCCTTCTAGATCACTGGGATTACAGGCATACACCACCACACCTGGCTGAATGAATGAATTATTGAATAAAAAAATGAAAACTTTAGCCTGGGTACCTTCCTAGCAGGAAACACTTAGAAACTAAGGGACTACTCTACCCCCAAGTGGCCTGAGATTGTTAGTTCTCTCTCTCTGTCTCTCTCTCTCTGTAGCTCAGCACAGAACTTTGACTCAGACAGGCTGGGAGTCCACTCTTGGCCACAGGGTTTACCAGCTGAGTAACTTCGACAAGTATCTTCTGACTGAGTCAGGTCTTGATGCTTTGTTCATGCACTGTCCCGTGATCCCCTTCCTTCAGGGGCTCAGTACTTAGTGATGGGAGAAGCACAGTCTTTCTCCTCTGGGAGCATCCATGAGCATAGGGGGCAGCTCTGCAGGGAAGGGACAGCCGCTGGGTGGAGAGTGACGCTTCCTCTGGCCTGTGAGACTCATTCACACACAGGTTTGCTGCAGGACAAGTCAAGGCAGATGTTCAAAGACACTAAGATGTGAACAAAGGGTTTGCTATTATTGCTGGAGGATAAGGTGGGAGGTGTGTGTGGAGGGGAGGTGGCCACAGAAATTGAGGCTGGTGAGGGTAGCATTGACTGTATCAGGAAGCGCCTTAGGGGCAGTCTATGAAGTATGCGCTTTATCCTATAGGCACTACGGATCCAGTGCAGGTCTGAACAGGGAGAGATGGTCAGATCTATACTTCAGAAAGATCACTCTGACTGGCAGTATGGAGGATGGCATGGAGACGGCCATGGTGGAAACTAGAGGGGGAGCATGTGACATAAAGTGACAATGATGATAGCTAACCTTTATTGAGGGCCTACTATGTGTTGCACACTGTTTTTTATTTTGTTTTGTTTTGTTTTTCTTTTGGGGTTTTTTTGGTACTAGGAGTTGAATTCACAACCTCATACTTGCCAGGTGGTTGCTGTGCCACTGAGCTATATCCCAGGTCCTTTTTTTGTTACTGTTTCTTCGTGTGTGTGTGTGTGTGTGTGTGTGTGTGTGTGTTTTAAGACAGGGTCTCACTCTGTAATTCACGCTGGCCTTGAACTCACTGTGTATCCCAGGTTGGTCTCAAAGTCATGGCAATCTTCCTGGAAGGGTGCTGGAATTACAGACGTGTGCCACCATGTTTGGTGAAGCACACTGTTTGAATTCATCTAATTCTCACAACACCCATACAAAGAGGAGGCTCTCATGATCTCTCTCTAATACTGTCCCCCATGCACTAAAGTCTCCTCATTTCTATCTCCAGCCTGCTCCTCTTCTCTGAGCCAGGACGTTCAACAGTCCACTGGCTTCTCTACTGGAGAGCTCATCCCTTAGCATCTTAATCTTCACACATGTGAAAATGATCTGCACCCAGACCTGCGCCTCCTTCAGGCTTCCCCAGCCCATCAGAGGCAACTTCACTCTTTCAGTTGCTCAGGCTAAAAAAGTCTTCCCTGTTCCCCCCATGGCTTACCTCTTACCCTGTCTCTCATTCCCCACATCCAGTCTTTCTGCAGAGCTTGTTGATCCTAACTTCAGCAGGAATCCTTGTTCTCACCACTTCTCCCCTACTTCTGCCAGAGCTGCTCCAGGGCCCTGCTGTTTCTTGCCCAGAAGACTACAGTAACCCCAAGGCTCTCCACTTCTGTTCCTTCAAATACAAAATCAGACCAAGTCCTCTGCTTGAGTCTGCCTTCATCTCCCTGGAAGCGGAGTCAACAGGTTGGCAGTAGCAGATAAGTCTCTATACCGTCTAGCCCTCCTCTCCCCAGGCACTTGTCTGACCTCTTCTTCCTCACTCTACCTCAGCCACAGGGACTTTTTTGCCAGTCTTCCCATGCTCCAAGTGCCCATTAACCTCCGAGTTCTTGCACTTGCCTGGAATGCCACCTGCCCAGGTACCCATGTAATTTTCTCCTTCAAGTTTCTGCCCAAATGTCACCTTGTCAGTAGGACCCTCCTTAACCACTCAGTGAAATTAGCAATGCTCTTCCCTTCTCTGGTCCCCTGTCTCCCCCCTCTGTTGTTTACCATATGTAGCAAGTGAACTTTTTTTTTTTTTGAGACAGTGTTTCAAATTCTTAATCCTCTTGCCTCAGCCTCTGGAGTCCTGGGATTAGAGGTGTATGCCATCATGCCCAGTACATACGCATATACATGTATAACATATTTTCTGCATTATATTTTGCTTTTCAGTTCGTTGCCTTTCTCACTTTTTCTCCCTTTCTTGGACCCCACTAGAATATCAGCTCCCTGAAGACAGGGGTGTTTCTTTGTATCACTGACATATCCCCCGTGCTTAGAATATTGTAGGTGTCTCATCTCTTTTGAATGTTGACTAGAAAATCTTCATCTTACAGAAGAGGAATCTGAGGCACCAAGAAATTAAGTACACTACAACGCAGTCAGGCTAGTGGGTGACCAGGCCAGAGTGTAGGCAGTGACAGTATTGGGGTCTGGAGAGTAAGGACTGGCTGAAGACAAGGATCCTGTGGGTGGCTTTAGCCGATTGGGCTCAGAGTTCATAAGCTGACTGCTGCACCAGGAGGTGGCTTTGATACTGAGTGATATGAAGGTTAAATGATTTGAGAATTGAAAACATCATATATGTCGTGGAAAGAGACATTGGAAATACTGTTTCATGAATTTTTAATTCTCAGCTATTTTTCTGCCTTTCCTCAGCCAGGGAGCTGAGGCATCCATTGCTTCTGAGGACACAGACCCAGCAGTGGGCAGGCCACCCTTCCTCAGCTTTGACTTTCCAAATGGCTATTTTGGAAGAGCAGATCAGGCACAGTGGTGCTAGAATCCAGAATTTCAGTTAAAAGACTTTCACCACTGAGAAGAGTAACAGAGTTTTCTGGACCACCAAAACCTCCTTTTAAATGTCAAGATGTGGTCTGACCAAGCTGAAGCACTGTGTGCCCTGGAGGGAGGGACAGAGTGCAGAGTTGAGCGTGCACACAGAATATCCCAGAGCACTTATTGTGACCTGAATGGAGACTGAGCTCCACCTGTGAGGTTTTGGTTGGGTTGCTCTGTAGGTGATTCCAAGAATCCGCATGTCTAACCAATTTCCAGCTGATGCTGACCTTGGGTCACCAGTGTAGGCAATGTCCAGTCATGCAGGGCAGCCTCACAGAGCCTGCTCTGCCAGTGTGATGTATCAAAGAGTTTCCAGGAACTCAAGGATACTGTGGGCAAGAAGAGGCCAGGGGCCAGGGCCGGGGAGGTAGAGGCTGTGGCCAGAAGCACTTGCTATGGGCACAGGAGGCCAAGGGGCCTGCCCAGGGGACGGGTGGGCTGTGTGCACCAGTTCAGCTATTGATGAGAGTCATGAAAAGGGGAGACAAGGCTGGGCACCTTTGGCCCCAGAGATTTCTTCCAAGTCATTTCTCTTTCTTTCTTTCTTTCTTTCTTTCTTTCTTTCTTTCTTTCTTTCTTTCTTTCTTTCTTTCTCTTTCTTTCTCCTTCTTCTTTTTTTTTTTTTTGTCTTTTGTCTTTTTGAGACAGGGTTTCACTGTGCAGTTCAGGCTGGCCTTGAGCTCACTTTGTAGCCCAAACTGGTCTCAAACTCACAACATCATTTTGCCTCAGTCTCCTAAATGCTGGGATTATAGGCATTCACCACCACACCCAGTTTAGATCCCCATTTCTGTGCCTCTCAGATGGAGTCCCAGGGAATGGGCAGAGTGAGGTGGGAAACTCAAATCCCAGTGGGCCTGGAATGGCACGTGCCTTAGAATTTCTTGCTGTTCTTCATTGATGAATTTCTCTGAGCCTGCTGAGCGTGGGGACGCGGCCCCTCAACTGTCGTGTGGTTAAGAGCCACAATGCAGAGCCATTTCCTCGGTGTGCAGCCCTGAACCTCAGACTCCTCCAACATCAGTGGAGGCCGCAAGTGGCACCATCTTACAGGACTGAAGCGGCAAAGGGAGACGAAGAATGCAGCAGAGGGCATAATCTGTGCATGGTCCAGCGCAAGCATTCTGCACATGGCATTTCCTGCTATTAGGGTTTGTTTGGTTTGGTTTCATTTTTTTAAAACATGCCTTCTCTCCTTTGGCTCCTGGGAGGAGGCTTCCTCCTTTCCTGGATCCTCGCTAGTATATACCATGCCCCTACAGATATTGTCTTGGAAACCACATCTTTGAAGTCAAGAGGAGTCACAGAAAGTGGCCCGTGGTGCTGGGCTCGGAGTGGGCTTTCTGGGAGAGGGGGTTCCTGTTTAGCTGGCTTTGTAGACACTGGCAATGTATCAAAAAAAAAAAAAAGCTTTTATAAGAATTATAACTTCTGGGAAGGAAAGAGTAAAAATTGTAAAATTTCTCCCTTTGCCAACATTCAGAAATGTAATTCTACTATGCAGTTTATAACTGGAGCCAGGAGACTATGGTTGACTTCAGAGTCAGATAGGTACAGTGGTTTAACGAACAGTGTGACCCTGAGCTAGCTACTTAACCTCCCTGAATCTGAACTTTCCTTGTCTATAAAGTGAGGCTAATGGTAGCTACTTATATGTGGCTTTGTGGTGAGAATTAAAGGAGGCAGGTTATGGCCTGTTTTCCCCTCCAGCTGGGAACCACTTGAGGACAGGGTAGACACTTTGGAAAAGACTTTGGCATTATTAGTAAAGCTAGGGAGCACCTGCCTTATAATTTGGTCATGTTTAGAGAAGCTCTTTCACTAAAAGGGATGCACAGAAATGTTCATAGCCAAAAATGGACATGGAGCTAGATCCATGGAGCATTCCTGTATTCTAAAAGTTACTCAGGAGGCTGAGGTGGGAGGATCACCTTGAGTTCAGGAGTCCAAGCCTAGCCTGGGCAATATAGTGAGATTCCATGTCAAAATAGCATTAGATAAAAAACCCCGGAGCACCCCAAGTATATGCCAGCAGCAGAATGTACAAACAACTGTGGCATGGTCTGCAGTGGAACATTACACAGCAGTGAAAATGAACAACCATGGAAAATGATTTCCAGGAATCTCAAGGCCATAACGATGAATAAATAGAGTAAGTCACAGCAGAATACATTCAGTATCACTACTGTGTTCAGGTCACAGAAATACAAAGCAAAATATTCTTTTAGGGACATAAACATGTATGAGAAAATAGTTTTTAAAATAAGGGAATTATAGATGTACCGTTCAGAATATTGGTTCCTCCTGGAAGGAGGGAGGGCCCTAGAACACAGCAAGGTATACATGGGACCCAGTAGAGCTGGGTTAGGGGAAAGGGGCAGGGGTGTGGAGGAAGCTGAGTGCTCAATTTTTAGTTATCCTGTTTATCACATAAGTGCATGCTATAAAATATTTCCTGTACTTACTCAGTACAGATGTTCCTTGACATACAAAGGAGCACATCCTGACGAACCCATCATAACTTGGAAACACAATTAATACATTTAACTAGCCACACATCATAGCTCAGCAAACCAGAATCCTGTAATGTGTGGGTTGTTTCCCACTGGGACTGGGGCAGAGCCGGAGCTGCGCTCCCTGCTGCTGTCCAGAGTGTACTGTGCAACTGGAGAAAAGAACCAAGTTCAACATTAAAAATAGAGCCACTGCTGAATTCATTGTATGGCTATCACAGCATTGCAAAGTCAAAAATGTGTAAGTCAGGAATTGTCTTTTTTTACTGTAACAAGGTGGCATCTTCACTAAGCAGCTTTGGAGAGAGTACCCTGCTGGGTGAAGGAACTCTTGAGTGACCCACAAGAGAAGGAGCTGTTTGGGGCCATAGGCCTGGGGCTATGGACCTACCTTTTGAGAGAGAGAAAGAGTCAGGTGTTCCCTTGAGATGGCCCGTCCCTTTTGTAATTGCACTGCTCTCCAGGAGTTCTCGGATGTCCCTTAACCAGTCCCTGGATCCAGAGAAAGGGCCCCAGGTGGGGAAAAGAAGGAAAGGTATGTCCATCCTGAATTACCTTTGCAGTTTGACTTCAAGGCCTGTGGCTTTTTCCTTTCTGGGCATTACAGAATGGTTGGAAAGAAAGTCCCTAAATAGAGGTGTCAGAGCCCCAGGAAGAGATGCTTGCTACATAGTGAGTGCTCACTAAATGTCAGCTCAAAGCAAATTCTCCCTGGAGTGAGAACTGCTGGGCACCAGCACTGTGCATATGGTATGGGTTACAGGGGAGGGGTGCTAGGTGGTGGGGGAAGGGGTGGCCTGTAGCCTCTGCCTTGTTCTGTTTGAATGCTGGCTCCTGCTGCACATAGGACCACAGCTCACATCACTAAATCCACGAAAGCTGTTGCTGTGCTCAGGAACTTGGAAACTCTAAGGTAGGAGATCCGTTCTATGGGGAATTTTCTCTAATGCACAAGGGGCTTCTCCAGGTAGAAGGTTTCCCAGGCATTGTTCTAGCGACGGCCTCCACAGCAGCTCATACCTCTCAACTGCAGCCTTACTGTTCTGAATTCCTAATCCCAGTTCTGGGAAGCGTAGGAGAAGGTGGGAATTAGGAACCAGGACTCTAAGTTTTGCTCTAAGAAACCAGACTCTCACCAACTGTGGGGTCTAGGCAGGTCTTTTCTCTTCCCCAAATCTCAGCTTCCATTCCATAAAATGGGGAGGGGAGATCGCTGCTTCTTTTAGGACAGCTATGAGGGATGGAAAGAGATGATGTCCACAGAGTGCTCAGGATAGGCCAACTCAGGCAGAGGCTTGGGGAAGAACCCTCCTCTTTTCCCAGACTGGAAAGGCTGGAGCCTGGTAGCTTCCTGATCAGAGCCACTGAGGAGGATTAAAACTTGGCAGTTAAGTTTCCCTGTTGCCCAATCTCCTCTTCCCCTTGGCCACTGTCTTGTCTCTGCCCCCTGTCTCTGCTCTCCTGTCCCCTCATTTGGCCTCAAGCCTGCCATCCGTACCATCTGCACTAGCTTGGTGGCTGTTGAGGACATTTCTCTGTTCTCCTGGAGCCCTTCTCAGCCAGAAGGAAGCTGTGTGAGTCCTCTGATGAGTGCTCCTAGGGCTTGGTGCAGAGTCCCTACCATGGACTTGATGCCCACAGCAATCCTGGGCAAGATGACCCAAACCCAACCTCCCAGCAGCCTGCCAGGACCTTGCCTGGGATGACTTTGAAGCGCAATGACTTGAGCTGTGTATTCCTTCTGCTTTGGTCCTTCCCCTGCCTGTCAGTTCCAATTCATTCCATTTCTCCATGAGTAGGATGTTATGAAGAGCGTAGGTCTTGGAGGTGCGAGATGAGCAAATGAGAATACAGAATCTGGCTGTTCCATTAGATGCTATGCTATTTGGACTCTCTTCAGTAAGTTCCAGAGCCCCTCAATCAATCTAGAATTAAATCAATCAGAGAACAAAAGCTCCTCGAACAAGGGGGCTTTGTAGCAACATCACCAGCACCAACTCTATCGATATTCCTTCTGGTGTTCCCAAAATGGAATTGTGACAGATTACCAGGGTTGCTGAGCTTGGAGGGAAAGGGAAAAATCCAGATCTCTGGCGTAGTTTAACCCTGAGTTTAACACTAGTCTCTGAAGACATAATATTGCTCTGGTCCACAAATCAGTGTGCAGGAGCCTGGTATTCTTGCCACCCCACACGCTGGCCCACTACCTTGGTCCATCACATGGATATGACTAAGAATAAAACTAAGATCTGGTAGAATGAACTTATGCTGGAGATAAGAGATGAACCCCAAAGAGATTCAAGTACTGGTATTTTAGCGATGTTCGAGGATTCAGAATTTTGGGACATGTCATGTTATCTTCTCCAAAACTGGAGGCAAATTGCTGCACTATATACCTACTACTACCAAGAAAGAAGCATAGCATTTCATGGGCCTGTGGAATTTGGGGCTCTGTGTTTTACATGTAGGTGTGATATTCCTACCCATTTGCCAAGTTACTTAGAGTGGGGCCTAGAGAAAGAGAAGGTTTCAGGTGGTACAGGCTGCAGCCGCTTGAGCCTTTTGACCTAGCAGATGCTGCAGGTGCCCAATGAGATGGGTATGTTAAGACAGAAAGAATCATAAGAAAGTCTTTTTTACTTTTTAAAATTGGTAAAATATAAAGCAATTCAGCCATTAGGCATAACAGTATGAAGGTTCCTCAAAAAACTAAAAATACACCTACTATTTCAGTCTGCAAATTCACTTCTGGGTTTGTATCTGAAGGAAAGGAAAACAGCACATCGAAGAGGAACCTATATACCCATGTGTATTGTAGTTGTAGTCACAATAGCTCAGATACAGAATCCACCTATGTGCTCATCAGTAGATGAATAGATAGAGAAAATATGGTACATATACCCAGTGAGCTACTACTCACCCATAAAAGAATATCATTTGCAGCCAAATGGATGCAACCAGACAAAGTTATATTAATTGGAGCCAGTCAGACACAGAAAGACAAATATCACATGTTCTGTCTCCTATGTGGCAGTGAAAAAGTCAACCTGTATATAAAATATTGAATACTAGAAGCTGGGAAGTGTCAAGGGAAAGGAGATAGAGGGATATTGGATAACAGGTACCAAAATAACAAATTCTAGTGTTCTTCAGAATAGCGGGGGGACTAGAGTTCACAATAACCTATTACCTATTTTATGAATAACTAGATGACAGGAGCACAGGGAACAAATGATAAAGAGGTGGAAACATTAGTTACCTTGATACCATCACAACATATTATATACATGTGTTGAAATATCACGCTGTGTCCTATAAATGTACATGTATTTAGATTTTTTTTTTTTTTTTGGTACCAGGGATCAAGCTCATGACCTTGCACTTAACCAGGCAAGCACTTGAGCCACTGAGCTAAATCCTTGGCACCAAAATGTGCACGTATTAATCAAAAATTTTAAAAATGTTTGAGATGGAAATGCTGAATACTTCACCTTGATCATTATACATTTATACATTCCAACTACAAACTATAACCTATAAATATGTACAAGGAAGATAATGATCAACAAAAACCAATCAAGGGAGAGAGGAGTAAGAAGAAACGAACCCAAGCAGCTTTATTGAAGTACTATATTTCCACATCATAAACTGTATTATATTTAAATTACAGAATTTTCTAAGTTTTGATGCCTGTGTATACCTATAAAAGCACCACCACATTCAAGATAATGAACATATCCATCATTTCCGAAAGTTTTGTCCAGCTTCTTTGTAATCCTTTTCTCTGGCCCCCTTCCCACATCCCTAGGTGACTGTTGTTCGCTCCCTAGTTAAGAATTTTATATAAGCGGAATCACATAGCATATATATACTCTGTCTGGCTTCTTTCATGCAGTATAATAGTATTGACATTTGCTTATCTTGTTGCATCTATCAAGGTTCATTCTTTCTTATTGCCGAATACTACCCATTGCATAGCTATACCACAAAATCTTTATCCACTCACCTGTTGATAGATAATTGGCTTTCCAGGATTATTCTAAATAAGGCTGCTGTAAACATTTATGTACATATCATTGTATGGTCATATGGTTTTCTTTCTCTCCAGTAAATTCCTATAATTGGAATAACCAGTCATATGTATGTTTAAGTTTTAAAGAAACTACCAGACTGTTCCCCAAAGTGGTTGCACCATTTAGCATCCCCATCAGCAGCATGAAAGAGTTCTAATTTTTCTCTTCCTTGCCAAAACTTGCTATAGTCAGTCTTTTTTAACTTTAACCACTCTGATATGTGGTGGCATTTCCTTGTGGCTTTAACTTGCACGTATCTAAATACCAATGACTAATGAGTGGAACATCTTTCCATGTGTTTATTTGCCATGCATATATCTTCTTGGATGGAGTACCTGTTCAAATGCTTTCACATTTTAAAATCAAATTATGTATTTTCTAATTATTGAGTTTTGAGAATTCTTTATATTCAAGTTCTTTATTGGCTATCATTTGCAAATATTTTTTCCAGTCTGAAGATTATCTTTCATTCTCTTAACAGCATCTTTCAAAGAGCAGATATTTTTTAATTAATTTTTTTATTTTAAAAAAGCAAAACAGAAAAAGGATAGAAATGATACAAAATTTTAAAAAATAGTAGGAAACTAACACTAATTAATATATTGCCTATTGTTATCTCAGAAATAGTTATTCAAGTTCAAAGTTTAGGCACAAAAAATGATCAAACAATCAAACAATGAAAGTACAAACTGTTCTTTTGGATAAACTAACAGAAATTAGTGGTATAGCTATCTATCTTGTGTGTATATATATATATATATTATATATATAATCTTTTTCTTTCTTTCTTCTCTTCTTCCCCCTATCCCAGTTGTTTTTTTCTTGTGAGCACTTTATTTCTCTTTTATTATCACAATATCTATTTTGGATCTTATTACTCTTTCAGTTTTTTTTTTTTTTTTCTGGTATGGGGGATCGAACTCACGATCTTGCGATTGCAAGGCAGGCACTTATGCTTCTGAGTAAATCCCTGGCCCTTCAGTTTGTTTTTTTTTATACTAAGGAGACAGTATGATATTTACAAATGTTAGTTTGATTTATTTCACTTATCAGTATGATCTCAAGTTTCCTCCATTTACCTCTGATATTTTTAATTTTTTAAGTGGGTATGTTACATGTTATTTCAACTGTATCTCAATAGTCTTAAAAATAGTCAAATCACTAAACAATTATAGTGCATGGTTAGTAAACACAACAGATATGATGTTAATGACTCTAATCCTGATAAGTTTTACGTCATGAGATAGTTTAACTTTTATAACATCCATTTTATCAATTTTTTTCCTAACGATCATGTTCTTGGTGTAGTAGCTAAGAAACTTTTGCTTATTCCAGGGCTACATATATTTTCTCCTATATTTCTTCTGAAAGTTTCATGGATTAAAGTTTTACATTTAGGTCTATAAATCCATCCTGAGTTAATTTATATAACATAATGATTAGTTTGAATTTTTTTTGAGTACTCGAATTGAATCCAATTTTTTTTGAGTACTCAGTTGAATGTTTTTAAGTTAAAAATAATTTTTTTTGGTTTCTAGCACTTGGATAAGCAACTGTTCCAGGTCAATGTGTTGAAAAGACTGTTCTTTCTCCACCATGTGCCTTTGCATCTTTGTTAGAAATCACTTGTACCTGTGTGTGCATATTTCTGGACTCTCAGTTCTGCTCTAGCGTTTTATTTGTCTTTCCCTCAGCAACACCCTGTTTTGATTATTGTCATTTATGCTAAGAAAAGAAATAAGTAAGAAGGGGAAAGAGAGAAGTTTTAATTAAATAAGCATACCTGCCAGTCGTTGTGGCACATACCTGTAATCCCAGCACTTGGGTGGCTGAGGCAAAAAAACACCATGAGTTTGAGGCCAGCCTGGGCTACATAAGTGAGTTCAAGGTCAACCTGCACTATATAATGAGATTCTGTCCAAAACAAAAAACAAAAACAAAAAAAAAAAACAAAACAACACCCCCACCCCCAAATAAGCACACCTATCAAGAAAGAAATTTTATTTTCCTTGGAAAATTGAGGAATTGGTAAGTTCAAAGAGATGTCCAAGAAATAAAAAACTCTATTGAAAGCTGGCAAAATCATTTAAATGAAGCTGAGGATAGAATTTCGTACCTTGAGGACAGGATCACAGCTAGTGATCATAACAAGGCAGATTGAAATGACAATTCAACAGCTTCAAGATGATGAAAAGAGAAACAATATAGGCATCAATGAAGATGCAGAAGTCAATGCAAATGATATTGATAAACTATTCACAGAAGTAATAGCAGAAAATTTTCCAAACATGAGGAAAGAATCTGATATACAGATAAGTGAGGCATATAGAATGCCAAACAATCATAACCAAAATAAATCTACACAGAGACATATAATAATTAAGATCCAAAAAATGCAGCATAAAAACAGAATACTAAAAGCTGTTAGAGAAAAGACACAACTCACCTACCAAGGAAAGCCCATTAGTATCACAGCAGAATTTTCAGCACAAACCCTCAAGTTATGATGAGCTTGGAGTGAAGTATTTCAAGTTCTGAAAGAAAACAATGTTCAACCCAAATTGATGTACCCTGCAAAACTTTCTTTGAAATTCAATGAAGAAATAAGATACTTCCATAACAAAGAACAACTGAAGAAATTCATATCTACCAAATCACACCTAGAAAGAGAAATGAAGGAAATACTAGGTAGAGATAAAAATGACTGCAATTTCCAGAACAACAACAGAAAGAAACTACCAGACAGGACAAGCAATTAAACAAG
Organism: Hydrochoerus hydrochaeris; assembly: GCA_004027455.1. Classification (NCBI taxonomy): domain Eukaryota; kingdom Metazoa; phylum Chordata; class Mammalia; order Rodentia; family Hydrochaeridae; genus Hydrochoerus; species Hydrochoerus hydrochaeris. Next base: position 31,613 of record PVLA01011526.1, on the reverse strand, counting down.
GGGGAAAAGCAGAAAACCAATGGCAGGAAAATAACTTGCAAAGTTGAGCCAGTACATATCAGTTATATCCATCAATGTAAATAGCCTCAATTCACCTATTAAAAGAAATAGATTGACAGAATTGGATCAAGAAACAGGATCCGACAATATGCTGTATACAAGAAACACATCTGACTCAAAAGGAAACTCATAGACTAAACATCAAAGGATGGAAAACAATATTCCATGTGACAGGAACCCGGAAAAAAGCAGGGATAGCTATTCTATTTGCAGACAATGTGAACTTCAAACCAAAAATGATCAAAGGAGATAAAGAAGGTCACCACATGCTTGTCAGAGGAATAATTCAAGAAGAAGAGCTAACAATCATAAACATATATGCACCAAATACAGGCGCACTCAACTATATAACGCAAATACTAATAGATATAAAAAACCAAACAAGCAACAACACAATTGTAATAGGGGACCTTAATACCCCATTGTCACAAAGAGATAGATCAACTAGACAAAAAGCCAGCAAAGAAATAGCAGAACTTAATCAAACCTGTGAGCAAATGGACTTAGTAGATGTTTACAGAGTGCTCCACCCAACCACATAAAAATACACATTCTTTTCAGCTGTGCATGGGACATTCTCCAAAATAGACCATATATTAGCCTATAGAATATTCTTAAGTAAATGTAAAGGTATTAAAATTATCCCATGCATATTATCTGACCATAGTGCACTGAAATTAGAAATTAGTGGCAAAATAAATTGCAAAACCTGCATAAATACATTGAAATTAAATAACAACCTCCTGAAAAATCAATGGGTTACAGGTAAAATTAAAGGAGAAATTAAGCAATACAATTTAATGAAAATGCATATACAACATACCAAAGCTTGAGGGATGCAATGAAAGTGGTCCTAAGAGGGAAATATATAGCAACAAATTGTCACATTAAGAAAACCAAATAAGCACAAATGAACAACTTAATGCCACATTTCAAGCTTCTAGAAAAAGCAGAGCAAGTAAAAACCAAAGCTCACAGAAGAGAGGGAATTATAAAGATCAGAGCAGAAATAAATGCAATTGAGACTAAAAAAACAATACAAAGAATTCACGAACCAAAGAGCTATTTTTTGAGAGAATAAACAAAATTGATAAACCTCTAGCCAATTTTTTCAAGAAAAAGAGAGAAAAACTCAAAATTCATGCAATAAGAACTGAAAAGAGAAATTACTACAGATCCCATGGAAATTCAAAAGATTATAAATACCTACTTTGAAAATCTCTACTCACATAGGGTGGAAAACACAGAGGAAATGGACAGATTTCTAAAAACATATGAACTACCAAAGCTCAATCAAGAAGATATAACAATTTTGAATAACCCAATTATCAGTTACTGAAATTGACAACATGATTAAAAACTTACCAACAAAGAAAACCTCAGGTCCTAATGGATTCACAACTGAATTCTACAAGAAATTTAGAAAAGATTTAATGCCAATACTCACCAAATTATTCAATGAAATTGAAAGTTAGGGAAGCAATCCTCCCTAACTCATTCCTGGAGGCAAGTATTACTCTGATACCAAAACCAGAGAAAGACTCAACCAAAAAGGAGAACTATAGGCCAATCTCTAATGAACATTGATGATAAAATACTGGCAAATAGAATGCAGCAAATCATCAAGAAGATTATACATCATGATCAAGTGGGATTTATCTCCAAAATGAAGGGATGGTTTAACATAAATAATTAAATGTAATACATCATCACATCAACAGAGCCAAAGACAAAAATCACATGATCATCTCAACAGACATAGAAAAAGCTTTTGATAAACTCCAACACTTGTTCATGATAAAAATCCCACAGAAACTCTGAATAGATGGTATCTACCTCAGTCTGATAAAGGCCAACATTATACTAACTCAATAAAAGCTTAATGTGAACAAGGATGTCCAGTATTCAATATAGTTCTGGAAACATTAGCCAGAGCAATCAGACAAGAGAGTAAAATAAAAGGAATAAGGATAGGAAAGGAAGAAGTTAAATGATCACTATTTGCAGATGACATGATACTCTACAAAGAAGACCTCAAAAACTCCATCAAAAGACTACTGGAGTTAATAAACAAATTAAGCATTGTAGCTGGATTCAAAGTCAAAACTCAAAATTCAATAGCATTCCTGTACAAAAATAACAAACTCACTGAGAGAGAAATTATGGAAATATCACCTTTCACAATAGCATCCCCCCCAAAAAAAAAAGAAACACTTAGGATCAACCTAACCAAGAATGTAAAAGACCTATATGCTGAAAATTATACTACTCTAAAAAAGGAGATTGAAGAGGATATTAGAAAATGGAAAGATATCCCCTGCTTTTGATTAAGAAGAACCAACATTGTGAAACTAGCCATACTCCCAAAACTGTTATACAGATGTAATGCAATCCCAATCAAAATACCCTTGACATACCTCACAGATCTAGAGAAAACACTACTAAAGTTCATTTGGAAACAGAAGAAACTTAGAATAGCAAAGGCAATTCCGGGTAACAAAGGCAAGATAGGAAGCATCTCAATTTTTGACTTGAAACTATACTACAAAGCCACAATGATAAAATCAGCATGGTACTGGCAAAGAAATAGACCTGAGGATCAATGGAACAGATTAGAAGATGCAAATACAACTACAAAGACACTCAGCCACCTTATATTTGACAAAGGGGCTAAACATGTTCACTGGAAGAAGGATAACTTCTTTAATAAATGGTGTTGGAAAAATTGGCTCTCCACATGCTGAAGACTGAAACTAGACCCATGCCTATCACCATGCACTAAACTAAAGCCAAAATGGATCAAAGACCTAAATATTAAAACAGAAACACTAAATCTACTGGAAGACAAGGTAGTTAGAAATCTTGGAGACACAGGGGTAGGCAGAGAATTCATGAATAAAACACAAACCGCACAGCAAGTACTTCAAAGAACCAACAACTGGGATTTCATCTTATTAAAAAGTTTTTGCACTTCAAGAGAAATCACCAACCAAGTGAAACAAAAATCCACAGAATGGGAAAGAATTTTAGCCAGCAGTCCCTCAGACAAAGGATTTATATCCAAAACATACAAAGAATTGAAAAACATCAAACCCCTCAAATTCAAAGACCCTCTCCAAAAATGAGCATCTGAGATGAATACACATTTCTCAGATAAGATATAAAAATGGCAAATAGATACATAAAATGTCTACCATCACTGTTCATTCAAGAAATGCAAATTAAAACAGCATTGAGATTTGATTTCACTCCATAAAGAATGGCTGCCATCAAGAAATCAACCAATAACAAATGGTGGCAGGGCTGTGGGGAGAAAGGAACACTTCTCCACTATTGGTGGGAGTGTAGACTGTTGCAGCCACTGTGGAAATCAGTATGGAGACTCCTCAAAAAACTAGGATTGGAAGTTCCATTCAATCCAGCTATTCCCTTTCTGAGTATTTTCCCAGAAAAAGTGAAAAGGTCATGTCACAGCAATATGTGTGCACACATGTTTATAGCAGCACAATTTGTAATAGCTACATCTTTGAAACAACCATAATGTCCATCAATTGCAGAATGGATGAAAAGGATGTGGTATTTTTATTTAATGGAATATCACTCAGCTATAAAAAGGATGATCTTGAGGCTTTTATAAGTAGATGGAGGCAACTTGAGACTATCCTCATAAGTGAAATAAATCAGATTCACATTTGTATATATCATATTGTCTCTCTAGTATAAAAATAATAATAAAAAACTGAAAGCATAATAAGATCCAAAATGTATAATAGATATTGTAATAACGAAAGGGAAATAAATCGCTCTAAAAGATATAACTGTATGTATGTTTAAGTGTGCAAGATAGATAACCATACTACTAAGTTTTTGATAGTTCCTCAAACAGAATAGTTTGTACTGTCATTGTGATTGTTCATTTTTTATGCTTTGATTTTGTAAGTTGAACAACTACTTCTAAGATAAAAATATGTAATCAATCAATTAGTGATTTCTTAATTTTTTTTGAAATTTTGTATCATTTTTACCCTTTTTTCTGTTTTGATTTTTTTAAGAAATAAATAAAAAAGAAAGAAAATTGAGGAATTGCATGTACTTTTCCAGGCTCTACCACCTCCCTACCTGTAGCGTTGTTTGACTAGGGCGAGGAGCACAGGATTAACACCTCTCATTTTCTAGGAACAAATGAACTCATGACCTCTGCCTCACTCTTGCCAGGCAGGCACTTGTGTCACTGAGCTAAACCCCCAGCCCAACAATGCTTTTCTCAATATGGCCATCGATCACATTAGCTCTATGGTGGTTACTATTGACTTACTTAAAAGTGTCACTCCACTAAAACGTTTTTGTTTTATAAATGACCCTGCTAATCCAGGTCAAGTCAAACTCTCTGCAGTGCTTAGTGTGCACTTTATAATGCATAATTTTTATTAGTAATTATATGTCTAGCCACATGGTAGGTTCTTTACATAATAAATTATTATTATGGCTACCACGTACTGATCACTTTTACTATGTGCCAGGTAATGTGCTAAACCCTCCACATACTTCATTCAAACCTTACAGGAACCACTTAAAACAAGCTTTATTAGCCCACTTTATTGTTGAAGGCACTGAAGCTTCTAGGAGTGACTTCACTGTCATCAATGTAAGGCTCCAATCGGACCTGACTCCCCCAGCCCCCAGCCTGTTTGCTAGCGAAAGCACTACTCTCTGTAGGGAACTCAACTCAGTACTGAAGAAGTTGTTATTGGGAAGCAACAGGAAAGGAGATAAGATAGGACAAGGAATTTTGCAGCTCCTGAGACACCTGAGAATTTACACTGGACATTTCAAGGACTCTGCCCACTGAGGTGCAAGATTGCCAGAGAACTTTGACCACAGATGTTTATCATACAGTCTTATCATACTGTTTGCCTGCACCCAGGCACAATAAATTCCCTGCCATGTTGCCTTTACTCAAGCCTGGTGGTCTCTGCTGGTTCCCATATGTTATATTGGTCATAGTCAGTAGGTGGCAGAGCCAGAAGTTGGCTTCAAAGTCCACACTGTCCTGCTGTATGCTTGTAGATATGGAGAATGAGGCTCAAAGAGGTTAATAACTTGGAGGTCATAGAGGTGGTAATTGATGGGTAAGTGGAGATGCAGACACAGATCTTACCTGACCCAAAGCAGAGTCTATGCCCTTGAGAGAAGGAGCCCTTTGCAGGAGTGCTGAGTGTGCGTAGGTCTGAGGCAAGTCACTTCTGGCTGAAGTGATGACTCCTGTGTTAGGGACTTCAAAATCATAGACCACCAATCTAATGTAAGACAGTGCTGTCTTTGCTGTCACCCTGAATTGCCAAATCTAGCTGGGGAGAATCTAAAGGAAGGATGTGCTTCACTATATCAGTGATTGATTTGCTTATATGACACAGAAGCCCACTTCAGCCAGTGAAGCAAAAAGTGTAATTCAAGATAAGGAGCCAGGGCTTCCTCCCAGATCTCAAGGGCAGGCAAGTCACACGACGACCTCACTCGGGGACTGCTCATCTTCAGTACAGACAGCTCTCTGTGAACGTCCACCCCTCCTGCTCTTCCCTTGGATCACTGCTACCCACTCTTGTCCAAGAGAGTCCCTGGGGAAGACTACGTGCCATTGCCCAACCTAGACTTGCAGCAGGCTGTCTGGGCTCTTGTCCTAATTCCAGAGTTCAAGGATCGGTTTGCCCAGGCTGGCCTCTGGAGTGGCTGTGCCTGAGTCAGTGCCCACCTCTGGCCCAGTCTGCTGGACAAGGAAGGACAGGTGGCAGAGAACAAACAGGGACCCAGGAGCCCCCATCGGAGAGGCCAGAAAGGAGCTGTGGCCTGGACAGGTATTCAAGAACTCAAGAAGGAAGTTCTTCAGTTTGGCCTGGCCTGGGGACTGGGAGGAGGCTAAGTGGATTTTTAAAATTTTTTTTTTCTTTTTTTTTTGTGGAGAGGATACTGGGAATCAAGCTCAGGACTTCACATTTGCCAGGCAGGTGCTGCGCCACTGAGCTAAGTCTTTGGCCCTAAGTGGATCATTTTTATGTCCACTCATTTCTGAGTGCTGAGCTTCTTTGAGATAAAACACCATTTGTGTGTGTGTGTGTGTGTGTGTTGTATATGTGTTTCAGTACTGGAGACTGGATGTAGGGTAGGGCTATATCACTAGCGCTTTTTATTTTATTTTTTATTTTGAGATAGAGTCTCACAAAGTCATTAAGATTCCAGGCTGAGCATTGCATTCTTCCTGTTTCAGCCTCCCAGAGTGTTGGGATTACACACACCTGGCTGGTAAAATTTTATTTGAGATGCTAGGTTCTTTGAAAGATTCTTAAAGTCTAATGAAATATGTGTAACTGCTTAAGACTTCTGGGGATTTGCCTTCTTGTTTTTCTTAGTCTTTGAAGGATGGTTTATAGGCCAATCCCAAAGGATTTCCCATCTGGCCTTCCTGAGTCACTGCTCAGCCTTGGAAATATGACAGCTACGTTTGTTGCTTTTGAAATTTGCCTTTCTGGGTCTTGGTTTCCTCTCCACAGATTCCAGCTGTATTTTCCTTTGCTTGGCATTTCTGAATAACAAACATGTAGAATGTTAGAATCGGAAGGTCCCTGGATCCAAATGCCCTTCAGCTCTCAAACGTGGACTGTGAGATGTGGGAGAGAAGAGATGAATGAATGCAAACGTGCCCAAGAGTGGTGCAGCAGAAGGTTTCAGCGGCACCCGTCTGACAGACATATGAACAGGCATACTCTTGTTTCAGCTGAGGCTCAGTTTATTCAGGTGGAATAGTCAAGCATGGGGCTGAGGCTGCAGCTCAGCAGTAGGGTGCTTGCCTCGCATGTGGGAGGCCCTTGGCTCCATTCCCAGCTATGCCCCCCACAAGTCAGAACAGAAAAGCATGGCGTAAAATAAAAACAACCTCCCCAAAAAGTATGTATAGGTTGTAATGGATAAGGCACAATGATTGAAATACACAGGAATGAGTGACCCTGGGAAACTCCACATTGATAAACGGGTGATTGGTCATGGGAATGAATAAATAGATAATGCAAAAGAATGAACCTGTGGGTTTTGTTTCTGTATAGACTTACAGTTATTTCCCAGTAGCTCCAGTCAGAGCATCATCATGACCTGTCAGGCACAGGCCATAGGCCCCACCTCCACGGGCACTGCTTTTTTTTTTTTTTTAACTAGGTAAACAAAAATTCTTACTGGGCTGTTCTTTCTTTTCCAGGTCAACAAATTCTAGCCTCAGGAACAGCTGGATCTATATTTCAAGGTGAACTTCTCTGGGTTGCTCTGATCTTGCCTCCGAGTCTATAAAGAGGCCTCGAGGGGCTAGATGGGGTCTTTGGCTCTCGCTGAGGTTCTCAAATGCAGCCCTTCTCAGCAAAGGACTGGCCCAAGTCAGGACTGAGTATTAGAGAGAGGTGCTTTTTAAATGGAAAGTGGACAGGACAAAGGGATCTTGAGCAAATCCCTTCCATCCTTTGCTAGAGCTCAGATGCCTCCTTTGACAAACAAGAGGATTTAACTCCACCTTATTACTGCGCTCATTCCGTAAATATCTTTGGAGTTACAGCATTCCTGGCATTTGCTTGGTATGTGTGCAGATAATCAGAGGAATCGAACTCAGCGTTTGGAATGACCCACAGTCAGGTGAGGCGATGCCTGGCACATATATATAGTGTGGTTCCATTATCAAGTGGGTGTCTGTCTGTCTCTCTGAGAACACAGGGGTCTCTTACCTCCCTTGGCTGGCCCTGAGCTGTACTCTTGCTGTGAGCCTCTTGCCCAGGAGGTCTTTCCTCATTCCTTTGTTGATTTTATAAATGCTGTAGTTGGCTTTCTTTCTCCCAGCTAGAGCCTTTGCCACTGTGTATCTCTGCTCTTCTGACCCAACCTTGAGCGTGGTAGGTACTGAAACAAGGAAGAGACTAGCAGGGCTGGAGGAGCCGGAGGGGCTGTGCTGGGGAAAGCCTGCTAGGACTGCAGGTTCCTTCCTGTCTTTCCAGCAGTGAGGTAGCTCTGTTAGGCTAGGACAAGGTGACATTCTTCTTCCCTTCTCGGAGGCATGACTGAGTGGTTTCCAAGAAGAGGGCAGGCAGGCGGAGCCCAGAGTTAGATGCATCAGGGGAGGAGGAAAGGAAGCTGGTTGGAGCAAGAGCCAAGGAGGATTTAGAGCTTGGGGCAGCAGTGGAAGGAACAGGTTTACCCACATTCTTGGCACTTGGATTCCAAGGAACTTTCTGCTTTTGTTCCTGCCAATAACAGACTCAACTACGCAAGCAGTGCACCAGGATTTTCCCCCCGCATCAAGCCTTTCCACTTACACTTCTCATTCTCCACAACATCCGGAGGTGGGTGCTCCTGGAGCCTCCTTACAGATGAAGAGACTGAGGCTCAGAGAGGCAGAATCACATGCTCAAACTCACAAGGGCTAATTAAACCTGCTGTGTATAAGCCCTACTCCATAGAAGAGCAGTTCCTCTTCTCAATAGCCCAGTAAGGTGCTTAAATGAGAAGATCCAAACTCAAACCGCTGGACCCTCGGCCCAGAACTAATACCAAGGAGTCAAAGTATGATAGGCCTAGGTCTGTTGGGTTCCAGGTCCCACCATGTTAACCTCCCCTTAAAAATCAGGAAACAGAGCCTCAGAAAGGCAAGCCCTGCACCAGCTCACACCACCAGCCTGCGGCAAAGCTAATTTTTAGCCCAGATCTAATTCCAAACCTGTTGTCTTTGCCACCGTGCTGCAGCACCTATGTAAAAAATTTTTCACGATGTAACTGGTTGCTACTGCATGGCTATGCTGTCTCTTTGTCAAAGAGACAAAGGCAAAGGGCAGGAAGGGCTCCAAACTATTATTATTATTTATCATCATCATTAATCTTGTTACTTATTGCTAATGTAGCAGGGTCAGCATTGACACTGTGTGATTCAGATTTGCAGAAATAAAACTTTCTCCTACATCTGTCAACTTAATTACAGCTTTGCTTCCCCCAGTGTATTTCTGGGTTAAAATTTATTCTTTTTATGACAACTGAATGCAATGAGTGGTCTTGCTTTTTTTTTTTTTTTTTTTTTTTGCTATGAAGGACATTTGGGGACAACTATAACATCTGGAGTAGGTCTACATTGATCATCTTGTCTAATGTTCATTCTCCAGTTTTGATAACTGTACCATGGCTATGTAGGACACCTTTGCTGGTAGGACATACACATGATGTATCTTGGGGGTAAAGGGGGAATCATACTGACAACTTTTAACATTTCAGGAAGAGATGCACAGGCACTCGCATGTCAACTATAGAAAAAGCAAATATAGTAAATTTGGAGAAGGGTGTCTTGGACCTGTTAGCACTATTCTTACAACTTTTCTGTAAATCTGAAACTGTTTATGCAAAACAAAACAAAAAATTAAATGGCAAAATTTACTTTCCTTTGGAAAAATAATCAGTTCTGGTTTGGGAGCTTCCATGGGGTTGCTTTTCTCTCCATCTTGCCTCACCCCCAAGATGGAAGCTGGTGGTGTCAAGCAGGGCATTAGTGGACCTGAAGGACAAAAGGCATCCGTAATAGCACACTTTGCCAGTTACAGTTAAATGAAGAAACAAAGACCTCAGTGAATAATACACTCATAATGATTTGTTAGGTCTTAGACCCAAAACAATCCCATAAAGCACAGTGACATTTCGGGGGTCATACATTGTGCACATTCTTTATGACACAGCACTGTCGCTTTCCAGATCAAGACGGACCGCATACCTGGTTGCCATACCTGATGGCCCAAGGATATCAGAAACCTTCCTTAAACCCTCTTCAAAAACCCTCCTGCCTTGAGCTGAGACCTGATTTAGATTAGAACTTCTTTGTGAGTTTCTTTTGTAAATTTCTTTCAGGATTAAGGTCTCTGAGCTGACACTGACTCTCTGAGAAGGACAAGGAAGACACTTCCGAAGCAACTTCTAAGAAAAATGTTGATAAGCATCGTAATCATCATAATTCCCTGGGCCCCAAGGGGTATCTCTTGTGTGCATAAAAAGATATTCAAACTCCCACTTAAAGCAAATGCCTTTGTGGCACTTCCTGCCTTTTTTCTTGAAGGTATAAATGTCTCTATATCTATTTTACACTAAACTTTGTCTATAGTTCTGTGCCTGTGTCTTTTGCAGAATTCTTTCATCAAAGTACAAAGGACTAAGTATTAAGGGGTTAATGTCTTTGCCATACACTGGTGGTGTGAGGTGGTGCAGGGCTTACTTTTCTGAGGCTCTGTTTTTTGGTCTTTAAGGGGGCCTGGAGCCCAACAGACCTAGGCCTTTCATACTTTGACTCATACTTAGTTCTGGACCCAGGGCCCAGTGGTTTGAGTTTTGGTCTACTCATCTGTAAATTGAGTAGCTTGCTGGGCTATTGAAAGAAGAACCATTCTTATATGGAATAGGGCTTGCATACAGCAGGTTCTATCAGCCCTACTGTGTTCGGGTAACCTGACCTACTGGTTTCAGCCTTACATTTCAATCCCATGGATGGTATTGGGTCCAAGCTTCTAGGCTTGAAAGCCTTGCTGGCTTCTTTACCTTCTTTGGGCTTTGTGTCAGTTCCTCCCCATTGCTTTTCTGCTGGTGTAACTGGTCCAGCCTGGTTTTGGGCCCAAGTGTGCGTCACTCCTGAAGACTGTGTGCTGTGTGTCATCCAGGCTGTGTACACTGAACCCTCCTCCCCCGACCCTAAGCGTCTCACCACTAGGTCTTAGCTGTACATAGACACACCCACTGGAAACTGCTGAGGTTTAACGATGGCCCCCTAAAGGCCTTGGGGGAATGAGGCACTTGTTTGAGTCAGTCTCATCAGGAAAACAGAAATCATACTGTGGTTGTTAGAAAGACAGACTAATACAAGGAATTGGCTCAGCAGTATTTGACAGCTGGGAAAAGCAAACAGTGAGACAGCAGAGTAGAAACTGCAGGAAGCATGCCAACCATTGGATGGGAGAACAGGGGGAAATGGAGTCAGGGTAACAGAGCCCGGCAGCTGGAACTCATACCCTGGAAGAATGTGCCTGAGGAGCCCAGCAGCTGGAGTGTCCAAAGGCCTCCATGGGAACGTGGGAAAAGCCTGAAAACTGGGGCCAGTGGTTCCTACAGCCAATCACCACTGCCAGGAGGAGGAGCTGTTGCAGGAATACCACAGGGAGGAACAGCTAGTGGACATGATGGAGTCCTTCCTTCCTTGACCAATCTTGCTCTCTGGTGCCCCCTATTGGCAGAGCCTATCATAGAACCAGCTGGCTGAACAGAGACAAGTTTGACAGAGTGCCTGCCCAAGCTTCCCTACAGGGACGGTAGAGGGGTGCTTGGGGGGCTGAGTGAAGAAATCCAACTGAATGCCCCTACCCTCCTGGGAACTCATAACATGATCAGCCCTGCTGTGAACAGGAGCCACATCTCCCCGCGCTTTCCTAAGCCTTGTCCTTGGGCAACCATGACCACTTGTGCTCTCTCAAGCTTTGTTCTTGGCAGGGAGCTACAGCCCCCTCTCTCTGATCTCCCCCTGCCCATGACCTTACAAAAGACCCCATTGCCTTTATGCCTATAGGAGAGCTGCTGGTCTGATCTCTATTGCTAGAGTGGTCCTTCTCCAGTTTGTTCTGTAATAAACCTGTCCTGTTGAGCTCATACCTGCTTCTTCTTTTCCTTTTTCCTAACATACTTTTCCTACTGCAGTATCCCTCACCCCTTCCTTTTGCATCCTTAATGCTTTCCAATGGGGCCGAGTCCTCTCTCTTTATCTTTCTTCCTTATGGGCTCCAGGAGGTTATTTGCCATTTCCTGCTAACCCTGAATGCAACACCAGATACTTCATTATCCAGCCCAGGGCTGTAGATTGACCCTTACCGTCTCCCAGGTGAGCCTGTGAAGCATAGATGCACCCCGCACTCCCAGGGGGTCCCGCAGAGCCAGACTCTGCTCTGGACTTCTGCAGACATTGGAGTAGGGACACCTGCCCAGTCTCTCAGGAAAATATTCTCTGACATGGCCAGGCCATGTCCACTAGAGAATCTCCAGGTCCCTAGTGCTGTCTGGGGATCCCAGCCACTCTCTTATCAGTTAATATGGTTCCCAAATTTTCAAATTCTGGCAGATCAGTTACTATAAGGTCCTAAATGTCTATGCTTGCCCCAGTCTTCTGGAAAAATCTGCAGTGGGCTTCTGGAGAAATTAGAGAAGGAGGGCATATACTCTTTTGGGTGGCCTTCTAAAAATTCCTTCAGCTGAGTGTGGTAGCAAGTACCTACAATCCCAGCACTCAGGAGGCTGAGACAAGAGGATCATTGCGAGTTCGAGACCATCCTGGGCAACGAAGTTAGCTCAAGGCCAGCCTGAGCTACATGGTGAGACCCTGTCTCAAAAAGACAAAAAAAATTTTTTTCATTCACTCAGTTTAAAAGGGGGATATTCAGCCTAATAATCTCATATTTTATTCACCTAATGGCCTGAATTTGGCACATTTAATTTCCAAATTCTTTGTGTTCTTGATAACTACCTGCAGGGAAGTGGTGAGTAACAGGAAGTCCCTTATTCCCAAGCTTTCTTTGCTCTCCACACAGATCTCCCCCCGCTTTCTGTCTCACTCTATTTCTTTCAAAAATTGCTCTGCCCACCCTAGAGATAAGGCTCTTCAAGGGGACTCTAAACTGCAATAGTATACACAAGTTGGGTCTATTTTGCAAAAAAGAAAGCCCAAAGGCAACAAAAGTTAAGCCAGTAAATTATGCTAAAGACATATGCTAAAGACTGAGACAGATTAATTAGGGAAAAAAAAGGAATCTTCACCAGTATTTTTATAGAAGCTCAAAGACTGCATTGAGCTCAACAATTTATTTTTCTTTCTTTGACTCTCTTTGAGATTTCCATGGAAAGCTGTTTGTATAGGTTTTCAGATTCACCAAACTTATTAAAGTCTCACTTATGCTGCCTATGGAATTCCATTTGAGTCTAAACAAACAAATTTTTTTTTTCTTTTTCTTTTTGAGACAAGGTCTCACTATGTAGTTCAGGCTGTCCTTGAGCTCACTTTGTAACCCAGGCTGGTCTCAAACTCACAAGAATCCTGCCTCAGCCTCTTGAGTGCCAGGATTACAGGAATGCACCACCACACCCAGTAACAGATTCATTTCTAACAATTGGAACCTCAGTCACAGGGACCAGGTTAAAGTTATTTATGGTGATAAATTTTTAGGCTCAAGCATCAGGATTTCCCTTATTTGTTTTCAAGCTACTTGTGATAAGATGTGCAATGAGAGAGAGCCAGCAGATACGCCTCTGCCTGCCTGGTGCCGCCCAAAGGCCCTTTCCTGAAGCAGCCAGTGCAGGCAGAGAGAACCAGCAGATCTGCCTCCACCTGCATGGAGCTGCCACTAGAAGTCTACTTCCTGCAGGTGGCCAGCAGGAGCAGGGACACACAGCCAGGTAAGCCCTGTGCACCTTATAAGCCACCATTGGAGGCCATTGGTTCCTTCAGGCAGCCATCACCCAATAGCAGAATCAGACAAATACACCCCATATGTCTGCCACCATCATGGGAGTCCCAGTGTAGACACACAGGCTGAGAGAAGCAGCCCTGATCATCAGAGAAGCCCGAGTGTAGCTGCACAGGTCTGAAGAAGCCTGCTCCATGCCCAGCTACCTCCCTGTAAATGGGTTAAAGGAACCCAGCTGTCCCATCCCCCACGGAGGGGCAGCCAATGTGGGAAGTGCCTGGGGCCCCACAACCAGCTTGTTGAGAGGAACCCAAGAGAACGTTGAGACAAAGCAGTCAAATGAGAAATAATGTCTCAGGTAAAAGAAGAAATCACAAACATACTGAGAGAATTGTTCAGCAGATCTAAAGACATAGACAATAAAGAGGAGCTTAGGAAAATGATGGAAACCCTGAATGAACAATATAGGAAGGAATTACAATGCATGAAACAGATCCAAAGAGAGATCCAGGAAATTAAAAATTCAATCAAAAGCTGGCAAAACTGCTTGAAAGAGATTGAAGATAGACTTTCAAACCTTGAAGATAGGATTGTAGCTAGTTATCATGAAAGGAAAGATCTCATAAAAACAACATGAAATCAGGAAATTACAACTCAATGGCTGCAAGATGACACAAAGAAGCATAATTTAAGAGTGAGAGATGTTGGTGAAGAAGCAGGGGTCAACAGAAATGAAATTAAAAGGCTGTTTACAGAAGTAATAGAAGAAAACTTCCCAAACATGGGAAATGGATCTGGCATGCAGATAATTGAGGCATATAGGACTCCAACTAGCCATAACCAAAGTAAATCTATACCCAGACATATAATAATCAAGGTCTCAGAAATTCAGCACAAGAATAGAATATTAAAAACTGTTAGAGAAAAGAAACAGATCACCTATAAAGGAAAAACAATCAGAATCACAGCAGACTTCTCATCACAAACCATCAAGTCAAGAAGAGTTTGGAGTGAAGTGTTTCAAACCCTGAAAGAAAACAACTTCCAATCCAGATTGATCTACCCTGCAAAACTATCTTTCAAAATTGATGGAAAAATAAGATACTTCTATGATAAAAAACAACTGAAGGAATTTATGACTACCAAACCAACCCTACAGAGAGTGCTAAAGGATATTCTAGAGAGAGATAAAGATGAACATGATTCCAGGAACAGCAGCAGAGGAGGATCACCAAACAGGATAGGCAATTGAATGAAGGGGAAAAGTGGAGAGTCAACAACAGGAGGATAGCAGGGCAGAGACAAACCAATGTATGCTGGTTGTAACCATTAATGTAGATGGCCTCAGGTCAGCAATAAAAAGAAACACAGGGAGAGTGGATCAAGAAACAAGATCCATCAATACACTGTATACAAGAAACACATTTAACTGCAAAGGAAATTCATAGACTGAAAATCAAAGAAGAGAAAACAATTGTTTCATGTGACAGGAGACCAAAAAAAAAAAAAAAAGCAAGAGTAACTTGCCCATCAACCGCAGAATGGATAAGAAAGATACGGTATTTTCATGCAGTGGAAAGCTACCCAGCTATAAAGTAGAATAATCTCAAGGCTCCTGTAGGTAAATGGACATAACTGGAGATCATGTTCATGACTGAAACAGTTTGAACTCATACGCTGAATCCTAGCATAAGAAACAGGAGTTAATGGGGCCCAAAAGCAAAATAGTTACTGTAAGAGCAAAGGGGAGGAAATACCTGGGAGGGAAAGGTGGAAACTACTGTCAATTTCTTATTGTCTTATCTTGAACTCTTGCATTGTTTACTCAATATTGTTAGGTTTGGCTTTGTTCTATATTGTTTTGATAGATTCTATGCTGTCAGATAGTAGGAACAGTTATTTTGAATATAATGGGATATATTATGGTAATCATAGTTTCCCATTATATTGCTTGGAAGTCTTATAATGCTTTAATTCATTTGGTTAATTGGTTTTATTATGTTTTGTTTCATTTTTTTATGTGTGATGGTATGAACAGCTATTTTGAAGAAAATGAGACATTATGGTAGCCATTGCTGATTTCCTACCATTTTGCTTTGAAGTCCTACCATGCCTTTGTTCTTCTGTTTTGATTGGTTCTATCCTGTTGTGTTTTATTTAATTTTATTATGTGTGGTGGTCTGGACATCTTTTTTGAGGAAAATGAGATATTATAGTGGTCATTGTTCATTTCCTGTTATCTAGTTTTAAACTCTTTTTTTTTTTTTTTTTTTTTGGTACTGGGGATCGAACTCACAACTGCACGCTTGCCAGGCAGGTGCTTATGCCACTGAGCTAAATCCCTGGCTGTTATCTAGTTTTAAAGTCCTGTACTGCTTTCATTCTTTTGAACGGTTTTATAGTATTTTGTTATGTTTGCTATTATTGTACGTGAAGGTATGCTCAACTATTTCAAAGAAAACAAGAGACATCAGCCACTGCTGATGTCCTGTTGTCTTGTGAAGTGCTGTGTTGCTTGCATTGTTCTGTTCTGATTTGCTTTGTTCTGTTTTCTTTTGTTTTATTCTCTTTAAAATAAAAGAAAATTTTAAAAAGATGTGCATGAAAGAGTCAGCATTGTTGTGTATGTATTGCAACTGGTTTTCAAACACCGTGCAGTCCAGGTAATTTCACATAAGATACGCTCTTCTTAGATGGCACACTATTGAAAGATGACAAATTTAGGTAAAAGTTTCTTCATGTCATTTAATGTTCTCATCATGATTGTTATACTGCAGTGTGATCTCAAGTGTTCCCAGTGAAGCTTTGCAATTGTTATCTGTCAACATTCTGCAGGGATTCAACTTCTAAGATAACCATGATTGGTAAGGAAATAACACTTTCTTGGTCATGTTATATATCTCTAGATGCTTGATGTCAAGATCATAAGATTAAACCTACTGCTGTCACTGCCATACTGATTTCCTGGGTGTTCAACAACTGAGGGTTGGAGCTCAAAGCTAGAAAGGTAATTGGCTAAGAGGACAGCCCATAGCTTGGCCCTGGCTCTCCAAGGTTAACAAGACCCACACACAAGATGACCTTTCTATATTATCCTACACTTTTGATTGAGACCCCCAAGATCCTGACTGGGGAGATTGTTGGATCTCAGAAAGCAAGAGTCAACCAATATATGATGTGCTAAAGGAGAATCACCGAACATGCTTCCGTGGAAAGCCACATGGTCAAATAAGACCATGACCCATCCTGACAGTTCACACTGACAAAGGAGCTGACAGGCTCTGCACATAGTTCCCAAAGTACCGCCTGAGGAAATTTGACCAATCTTGATAGATAATGAGGTTAATTTTGATTAACACAGGTCCTCTTTAATGTGATCCTGAACACATAGCAGAAAAGTACATTATAACCAAAAAATATGAAGGTAATAGTAATATAAACCAACATAAAAAGGGTTCTCCAGTCACTGACTCCTGCTGATAGTTTCTGGCTAACCTACAGACAGGTCTAGGAGACAGCCGTTTGTAATTTTGTGGTTACAACTGCTATTTCCATCCCTTAAGAACAGTGTCTGGATGCAATTTCTTCCCCAGTCTCTTTCCATTCTGAAGCTCATGCTCTGGTCATATGTTCTTTAATCTCTTGGTAGAATTTGTTTATCCTCACCTAGAGACTGCCAAACTCCCAGTGATCACACAGATGGAATGAAAGATAAAAGTGCTCGGGATCTGTTTCCCCCAAGCAGTCTGCCCGAGGTGCATATGCGTTACACTTCATAAAATATACCATACTTTTATCCCAGATAATCTTGGTAATGTAACTGCAGCTCTGCAGGAGGTAGATTCTGAGATGCAAGCAGTAGAACAGGACCCCCTGCAGAGTTCATAGCATTCATGGAAGTCTACTATCTTATCTTAAATTCTTCCCTTTATAGTGCCTGTCTTCTTCTTTTTACCTGCCGGTGTATTATTGCCATGCCTAAATAATTTGTTTAAAAGATTTCTCACTAACAGGATTGCACCATTTCACAGGCAGTAACCAAAGATCACATCAATATGGTTCTTCTTTAGCATAGTTCTTCTCAACATTTCACTCGCTTTTTCCATCAGTGGGTCTTACCTGTAGCAATTGTTAATGTGCAATAGAGAAACATTTTTTAACATAAAAACCCACATCATCCATTGTTTGAGAAAACACATAATTTCAATAAGTTATTGTAAAATCAGTTTTTGTACTGTAATAAAGTCTACATCATTTAGATGAATTTAAAATGCATTCAGGTCTCATTCAGTGCTGGGACCTCCTACTGTGGTCACACTGACACTGAATTATTGAGATGCTTTTGCCCTCATTGGCAAATACCTCCTATTCCTGCCCTGCTCCAAAACCCATTTCTCCCCAAGTCTTTGCAAACCTCTTCCCAACTCTCTACAGCTCAAACAAAACCAACCCTTTCAGACATTTCTGTTATGAGTACCTATCAACATTTTATTTCAATCTTGCAGCAAGGGAAAAGGTGTCTTGCAGATTAACTTAAAAATTTATTTCTGGAAGGGAAAAGAGAATGGCTAGAATAGAAATTCTTAGATATAGAAGAAAAAGAAAATATTGCCTGGTTGAGTATCAGTAAGGTTGAGAGTGTGGACTTTGGAAAATTTTACTCATGCCTGGTTGTCCAATGACCAAGGCAGCCATACCTGGTAGAGAATGGGAGCTTGCCTTATCTCTCCCAGGTTAAGGCTGGTGATGTCCATTCTGATGGTTGGTTTTATGCTGGGATGGTTGTTAAATACTTTGACTATATCCCAGTTTTGTATATGCACATGATGTATTAAACACTCAGGTATGTTGTTGTGCTGGTACAGTTGGATTTGGCTCAGAAAAAGCAAGTGTTAGAGCCAGAAAGAGTTGGTTTGGAAAGCCTGTATTGAATACAAGTCTAGTATTTGGTAAATCACTTAAGCTTACTTTATATAAAATAGAAATTTGAGGATCTGAGATAACAGATGTGACATCTTTGGAGTAGTGTCTGGATAACAAGCATTTGATGAATAATAATACTTTTAATAACAATAATGATAAATATTTATTAATCAGTTACTATGTCAAGCACAGAGCTAAGCACTTTACATGTATTATTTTAATCTTCATATTAATTCTGTGATTTAGGTACCTTTGCTCTTTAGACAATGAAATTGAAGCTCAGAGAATTCAAGAAATACATTTTAAACTCCCACAGATAAAATGTTGGTGAGGCTGAGATTTTTAACAAAGGCAGCTTTTCATCAACACCTTTAAGGTAAACATACAGTATACCCAGTGTACACTAACTCCTTGCAACAACTCTGAGGCCTTCCAGAATCCAGCAGCCCATGGACTAGGAACTCCTGCCATAGACTTAACAGAGGTGTTTGGTGGCTTAATGAAACATTTCTGACATTGGCATGGCTTCAGAGCTATTTTTATAACTTTATTGCAAGAGGAAGACAAGTCAAAAGCAACAGATACTGCCATTACCCAGAAACAAACCCGGAGTGTCTTAGGATCCTAGGTGGACACGGTGTGACCACTCAGAAAGAGCTACTGGGCAACACATCCCTCCAAAATACTGTCCCAGAGGCCCCCTTGGACTGTAATAGCCCAGGCATCCTAAATGTCACAGAATATCCTATAAGTCTGAAAATATAAACTACATGCAAAAAGAAAAACAAGGCTTCTTATTAATAAAAAAAAACACATTTTTTTCTAGTTTAGCATAAAAGGTACCAAAAGTTTCTGCCCCCCTCTCCTGCAGAGGGCGAGATGGGATGTATACGTGTGACCACCTCCACTTCCATCCCTATAGGCAAACTTCTTTGGGCTTCTAAATTCTAAGTTCTGCTTAGGAACAACTCAAGATTTATAGTTTCAAAGGAGTTGCATGAACCTTTGGGATATGAGACTGAGAGAGTGGCTCGCTCCTACGGTGGGTACCAGGATACTAGGAAGCACAACTTGAGAGAGAACCAGAGCTGGGCATGGTGCTGGGAGCGCTGCCCACAAATTCTTATTGCTTGGCACAGGAGCTGGAGAGTTCACTAGAGAGGGGACAGCCACACTGGAGAGCAGTGACACATGGCAATGAATGTGGCATCAGATAATTTCTTGATGGTCTGTAAGATTATTTTCCCCATCTTGGGCATGAAAATCAAGCAGGTCTCCTTCTCTTGAACTTTAGACGCACTGGCTGTTCTTGAATGATCCATAGAGTGTTGGAAGAGAGGAGGCACTGCCCACAGAGGGTGACCCAAGACTTGGTGATAATCTAGCGAGGGGTGCTCATGACACTTTAAAGTCAATGTGGATGGCACTCTGAGATACACAACCTTCAGCCACATCATTTCTCTAGGTGACAGTGATTATGGGAGTGAGGATTTGGCAAGACTCAACACACCAGATCACCAAGTTCCTCCCATCACTCGTCTGTCCATCCATCCTCAATTCTCTGGGAACTCACAAATCCCCTGTGTGTGTGTGTTGAGCTGGAGTGGCCGGGCAGTTGGCTGGTGTGGTCCTCAGAGGACAAGGAGAGAGATGCTTCTGTGGAGAAGGAAAGAGCCAGGAAAAACAAAGTTAGTAGGGAAAATAACCTGCTTCCAGAATGCTCCAGTCTTGTGGAAAAGCAGTATCACATTTGTTGACGCAGCACACGGGGACCTTCATGATTCATTGTGTTTTGAGACCAAAGGTCTTTCTGTGTCTGCTTTGTGCTGAGGCATTTTAAAAGTACCTGGAGATGGAAACCAGTGTTGAGAGCCATGTGAATGGCTTCCGTTGGCACCCTGTGTCCACCCTGGAGGTAATTTTAAAATAGCACTGTTATGGATTGAAAACTGGTGGTCAACTTAATGCCAGCTGGACTTCATCAGCATGGCGCTGGGTGTAGATGTTCCACCTGAGGAAAGTTGCCAGTATAAATGGAGACGTGGAGAAGGAGAAGTTATTCACGTTGATTGCATTAAGGCATTGAGATGTTGAGGCATTTTGGGTTCGTGTACAAGTTGCTGTTTGAGCCACTGGTTCTCCTGGAGAAGCTCCGGTCCTCACATCGAGCATCGCTTCCTGGCTCCGGAGGGGAAGATGTGTGCTGCTTGGTCTCCAGGATGAACTCGTCATGCTGGCTTCCTGGCATGTACTCAACTGTGCTTGTTGTCAGAGGAGCTCGGGGCCTCCGTGTCGCTGAGGATGGTTGTGGTGCTTTTCAGGACAGCCCTGGAGTTGTGAGTGTGACTTCTTGGCTCCGGCGTAGAACCCTCAACCTACCAGCACAGCTCCTTCACCCCGCTGGCATAGACTTTCTGGCTTCTACCGCTGACCTTTGGGCCTTCCCAGCACAGATCCGTAAAAGAGACTGGTGTGAATCCTTCTTGTGGGCTCTTTCCAGTTGGACTCATGGGAGGCATTGTCATGAGCTCTGGGTCTTTATCTGGACTCATGTGGGACATTGCTGTGGGATTCAGGCCCTTGGCTAAATATTCTGTCTTTAGTGATGTGCATAGATTTCCTGCATTTTCTTGTATTAAGCTTGGGTGACATCATAAAAATAATATTGTAAACTCCATGTCCTTATTCTAATTGTTCTCTGTATAACCCATGACTACAACAAGCACTGAGAAAAAAAAAATAAATGAAATGGCACGGAGTTCAAGGGCAAGTGAGAATCAGGAGCAAAACATAACAAAAATGCTCATTAGAAACCTCTGTTTCTCCTCCTGCTTCAGAGTCTTCGAAATTCCCCCTCCTCACCTGGGTAGAGCAAGGTGGAGGCCACTTGGCTCCTCCCATCTCCCACTCTTTCATCTTCTGTGGTAACCTCACCCTCCAGTCCCAAGATCTTAGGAATCTTTGCATCTGCTCTCTTTGGTTTTGCTTGTGGGACATGTAAGATGTTTCCTTTGCATGGAGATTCTTTTCTACATTGAGCATTAGTAAACATGTTGCATTGACTCCATAAGCCATCAAACATAAATTTGAGAATTGATTGGTCCCTATTGGAACCCAGCAGGGAAAAACAGGACTCCATCCGGTCTACAGTGGGGTGTTTCTGAGGAGTGGATTCTCAACTTAGGACTGGTGGTGTGAGGTAAGTCTTGGGCTGAGCTTCTTTCGGCTCTCACACCCAGAATTGGTGCTGATCATGTGTCAATAAATGACTGATGAGTAATGACCTTGGGCAGGCCACCTTACTTGCTTCTCAGCCTGAGTTTTCTCACTCATACCTTTTCTTTTTAAGATTGTAATGAGGATCAGATATGAAGGACATGCAAACACCAAAGAAATGTGAAGTGAAATCCTTACTAGCCTTTGGATATTATGATTTCTAGCCTCTTCTCTTCCCTCTCTTTTTTATATTTTGAAGGAAATAAAACAAAACAATAAAAGGGAACAAAACAAAACAGCGAGAACAATATAGGAGATCAAAAACAAGACAGAAGAAAATCTCCCAGAGTTAACATATTGCATATTGTCATCCTCTAAACAGATGCCTCAGGCCTGCAAAGTCAATCAATCAATACAAGCATTAAGTTGTTTTTGTACCTCAGTCGCTATCATCCCAGCATGTGTTCCTCCAAATCAGCTGGTCACCTACACGGTGTGTGTGTGGGGGTTCAGGAGCTGTCCTTGTCTTTGAGCCCACATGCCAGCTGGCTCACGGGAAGGGCAGACTTCTTGGTTCTCTTCCTGGCCCATGACTCCTGCCAGCTCATGGAATGGCAGGCTGACTTCTTGGTTCTCTTCATGGCCTACATGGCTACTACTGGCTCCTTCTCTCTCTCTCCTTTTTTTTTTTTTGACTTACTTTTCTTAATTTCCTCTGATTCTCTCTTCCTTACCTCACCCCACCAGATCCCTCAATAAGATGTTGTCTGGGTAAAGAACAACCCAGAAGTTATTAACACTCAAGTGTGAATTTCAGCACATACCTATTCTGCCACCCTCAGGCTTTCATCTGGTCTTTGACCTGTGGAAAAGGCTTTAGGGCCATGGTTTCCAGTTTCAGTAGCTTCTGAAAGGCAGGTTCCTGGACTGTACGCTGAGATTTGGATCCTGTAGTTTTGGGTCATGGCCTAGAAACCTGCTTTTTAGGCAACCAATTCAAGTGATTTTGGTCCAGATGCTTTGTTCATAAAACATGAACGAACATTGCTTTGTAGAATGAGGGGCTTTGGGAATGATAGAGATATTTAGGGGTGAGCAAGGGATCCCATTGAACTTGAGCCAGTGAGTCTCCCGTGGGCCTCACAGAAAGCTGTTGCTTTGTTTAGAGAGACAAGCATTGCTTCCACTGTTACAAAGCCTTCTACCCTAGTCCTGCGGATAGCATCACTAAGAGGCCAAGTGATTTGTCTCGAGTACCCCGGCCCAAGTGATTGTAACAGATGAGAACCCAGGGACTGTGGCCAGGCCAGGGCACATGCCTGTAATCTGTGTTGCTTCCCTGGGGCCAGAGCTGTCCAGAGGCTTTCCGTGTTCTCCTCTCAGCTCAGCCAGCCTGGCCTGGTTAGGCACTGAAAGGAAGTATTTGTGAGGGTCTTTGCTGACCTTTATTCTTGTCCTCTAATCCTCCCTGGATCCTGTTATGACTATTTCCTAAATATTTCTGGAGCTTGTGTTCTCCTTCTACCCTTTATTGCTATCACTGAAGCCCTGGTCAAGGGGCCAGTTCCTTTCCACACGTTCACTGTACAGCTATGGTAGTCACCAAGTGAGACTCGCTTCCTGGCAAACTTGGCTAATGTGTGATTTCATTTGTCATATCTGGTGTAGTGTAGCCCTGTTCCTGGCATAAGGATTGGTGCATATATTGACTCCCAGCCTGATGGACCACTCAAAAAGAGAAGGCTGTCCCCTTTGGGGGATTGCGGGGGCAAGGAAGGCTTTCTGGCAGCCATTTCCTCATGATGAGGAGGGAGGAGAAATCAACAGGACATGGCAGGGAGAGAAGCAGGATGGAAGGGAAGAATGGAGTAGTGTACCTGGCAATGTTGAAGGCATGAGATGTCCAACAAAGGTGGTGTGAGAGGTATGGTAGCCCCAAAGGCCCACTAGGAGAGGCTGGCTAGAAGGGAGGGAGAGACCAGAGATGTCAGTGCAGACCCCACTTTCTCACAGCAAAGGAAAAGAGGACACGTTGAAAAAGGGAAGTCAAGAATGGTCTTTATTTCTTGCTGTATTAAAAATGAGAGAAATAATAGCTTATTCATGTGCCTATAAGAATGACTCCTCGCTGCAAAGCCTGTGGCAGAGACCCTCTTTTCAGCACCCGTAGCAGGTCCAGATATCAGCATTCTGCCCATGGAGGCCCCTTCACATCCACTCAGCATGTCTTACCATGCTGGGAGGTATGAACCCATGTTTCAGATGAGGAAACCAAGGCTGGGAGAACTGGGACCTGGGATCAGGTCTTCTGCTCCTCAATTAATCAGTCCTCTTTTCACAAAACCAAGCTGTCTTTGGGTTGGGTAAACGAGGCCCTGTACCACTTGCCAGGCATTGTGGGAAAGTCCCTGTCCTCTAGCTCCAGAGGCCCCACCTACGGGGAAGATGGGCCTGATGCTCTTTGAAACCTCAACATGAGTTACTGGGCTGGAGTTTCATCCCTCAGGCAGGGGGACATCTGGGGACTATCTCCTCCAACCATGGGCAGAGCTGGTAGGCAAGGCCCTCCAGGCAGAGTGACTAAGAACATGACCCCCATCAGTAATGGAGAACTTTTAGCACTTTCAGTGATAACAAGCTGCCTACTGTGGCCCCAGTGCCATGGGTTTGCCATCACTAGTGCAGATCTTTCCAAATAGCCTGCAGCCATAGTCCTGCGTGCTCCCAGCTACAAGTGTGGCTGCCTTGTTCCAGGTTGACCTAGCGTGGGACCTGGTGTTCCCAGAATCAGTCCAGGCCCCCCTCACTGCCCAGCATGATGTCTACTCCCCAGGGAACTGGGCAAACAAGCCTCTATTGATTCCCATCATGGCTCAAATAATACCCCTTTGTTGGGCATGTCACCTCCTATTCTCTGTGTCCTTGACCAAGGAGAGGTGCTTAGGTAGGAAGCAGCCGGGCCATGGCTCCTTTCCTGGGGACCTTAGAGGGATGCGAGGGGTAGAACACCACTCCTGTTCCCCGAGGGGCTTCTGTCCTCTTCTCAAAGTGTCCTCTGTCATTTCTCAAATTGGTCCTCCTTGCCCAGCATCCTGGTTGCTGTGACATTCTTTGTGGGAGGTCTAGTCCCAGGTTGCCCAGTGTTAAAACCTCCCCACATTGCAAGGCTCCACCTGAATGTCAGCCACTGCACAGAGCTGCACTCCAGTGGGAGCACAGCTAGGGCCAGGAGATGTGGCTTGTTTGGGTTTGTTTCTAGATCCAGCCCAGAACTTGCTCCAGAAACCCAAGGAACACATTACATAACTGATTTCAGGCCATCTCCATCACCTAAGTCTGAAAAGCTGACCAACTGAATACTGGTTGTTCATAAGGGTAGCTACTGAACTCCTGGGCTCCAGTAATCTTCCTGCCTCAGTCTCCTGAGTAGCTGGAACTACAGGCATGTGCCATGGTGCCCAGCTTGTCACAGGTTCTTCTGGTTCTTTCTAGAAGCCACTCAAGCTCCTGGGACTAGACTTCACAGTTTCTCCATTTTGACATCAAACTACCCAATTTCCTCTTGTGTGACCCATTGCTGGCCAGGCCAGCTCTACTGCTGTTCACTGCCTCTTCACTTAACACATGTGGTGGGGCCCCATGGCTCTAGGAAGTGAGAAGGCGAGGCAGGGTCCCTTCCTCAAGGGTCTAACTGTCTTTGGCGTCATCAGACAACAAATGTGTACAACGGACTAAACGGTATAGTCTCAAAGAATGTATTTAGTGTTCAGAAGACAATCCCATGAGTTCAGGGCACGGGGAGGGGTGATGTACACACATATGTGGGCACAGCAAGGGGCCATGAGATGGAGTGGTGCAGTGACAAAAGGCTGGGGGATGTGGCCATGGAGGAAGGGCCAAGGCAATGTCTCCATGCTCTCTGGGGTCAGGAGGCCACTGCTCTGAGGGCTCCGTGCCCGAAAGACAACTAGCTGGTCTCGGCTTCAGAAACCCGAGTCGAGATGCTGGCTCTACCTCCTCTGAGCTGTGTGTCCGTGTTCGTGTTTTCTACCGTCTCTGTGCCTTCATTTCCTCAGCTATGAAGTGAAAGAATAACTAATCCTCCCTCCCTGGCCTGCTCTGACAAGTGGGAGGCTGTTTGTGAACATGCTTCGAGGCCATGAAGCACTTGCTGATGTATTGTTACCCATTCCCAGAATATTAAAAGAATCAGGAACTGTATCGGGGAGTGGGGAGAGGAAAGTGCTGAATTGGGCTTGCTCTGAGTAGAAAGAGGCAGGTGAATGTCTTCCTCAGCCAACCTCACATGACAAGAGAAGCCTGCTAACTAGGTCACCTTGCAGTAGGAAAGAGCTATTCTGGGATCTGCCTGCCGGTACAGAGCAAGAACTGGGAGAGGCAGAGCTGGGCTATTTCAGGGGCAGCATGGAAAGCTCCTCCAACAGATCTATCTTGGATCCCAGCCCTGCCTTTGTGTCTTGAGCCTTAAGGGACCAGAAGGCCCAAGTAAGCACCATGCTAGTGCTACTCAGGACTGTGCTGTCACAGCATGGCCCTTCCCAGTCCCCAGGACCACTCTCCCAGACAGCTTGGGAGAGGCCTGAGAGTCACTAGATATGCATTTCCCATCCTGATAGGAGACTGGTTCACTCATGCTAGGTCCCTTTACCACCCTGAGCCTGGGGATAGAGCTCACTGTGAATGGGTTCAATCCCCAGCACTGGGGAAGGATGGGGCTGTTAACTGAGATTTAAACTCAGCATGACTTTAGGATAAGTGCTTCCTGGTAATCGTCATGCCCTGTCATGCAGATAAATCAGTATGTTTTGATAAGCACATACAGAAAAAGAACCCAGCATATCATGTTACACAGTGATCAGTAATGGGCCATTGTTGCTACTGTAATTATTAATCTTGCTGTCAACATTGCTCAGAACTTAATTGGAAATTATAAAGCTTCAGAGTGGTTGGTGAAGGTCGAGGGTTTTCTAAGGAATTAGAAAAGACAACAGTCCCATTCTCGAGTGAATTGTTGAAAGGAAGAGGCTAAAAACTAGAATCACAAGCAACTTCATTGCAGCATTCTCTGTAATTATGAGAAATGGAGAAAATATGTATATATCAAGCAATAAGGGAGTGGTTATATAAATTATGGTTGATCTCTTCGGTGGAAAATTACACTCCCACTTAAAATGATGATAATATGACCTAACATGGAAAATACTTATTATGCAATTCTGTTACAGGAAAAATGCTAGATAGAAAAATTCTACTTCTGCTCTAATTATATCTCTATTAAAAATATCATCTGCATGTCAAGCAGAGCTGAGAGGGAAAATGCAAACAGTCAATGTGGCAAATGATGGAATTGAAGGTTTCTCTTTTTGTAATTGATTTAATAATCCAACCATAACTTATTGAGCTTTAAGTAAGTCAGGCATGATTATTGCTGTGGGTATATTAGGCTGCAGGAAGACTTAAAGAGAGAGGCTTTGTTGACTCCCAGAACCACTTCAAGGCTGATATGGCATCTTCAGACTATCAGGGACCCTAGGTCTCTACCTGATGGCTCTGCCATTCCTAGGAGGTTACTTTTTCCCACACGATCTAAAAGTACACACCACCGTACCCACAGCCCAGTCAGGGGAAGGCTTTTCCAGGAAGGACCTGACTGAAATTGCTTATACCGCCTTTATTTCTATGAATTGAGCAGGATTTGATCACACTCAGCTGCAAGTTAGATTGGAGCATGTCATTCCTTTGGGAGGCCATGATTCTAGCTAAAAAGAGTCCCTATTAATTTAGAAGAAGAGAGGACAGCAACTGGCATGTTACTGCCGCACCATCCCAAATAAAGTCAAGGGCATGACCTTCAGAGTCCACTATCCAAGAAGAGAAGCAGGGGGAACCAGAGAAACAGATGGGAAGTGCTCCGGTAGGGTTGAGAGGTTGCTGAGGATGGATGGCCAAGATTGCCTGGAGGCTGCCAGCAGCTCCTTCTCCCTGAAAGATGTTGCCCTTGCTGGGAGCCACAGGGTCACACCCCTTTGTGCTGCTTCATCACACAGCACTGTGCTCTCCTCAAAGACCTGCATGACCAGGGGAGTTAGGGACTCTGCTGGCCCAAGCTTGGACCATCCAGTGCCTGCTGGTTGTGAAGGGTAGTGGAACAGGGCAGCCTCTGGGGCCACCGTGTCCCCTGTAGCAGCAGGCTTTTCCTGCTGTGGTCCCCAGTGTCCTCCTGATCCACCCATCACACCAACAGTCTATTCAACGACTCATTCTGGGATCTGTTGCCTCCCAAGAAACCCATTGCCACTCCCAAATGCCTATGGTTTTTCTTTGTTTATTTTTGTCCTTAGAGATATCTGAAAATAAACTGAATTAACCCAGCAGTCAGGGTAGGTTAACAAGCCATCTTGTTGGATTCAAGGCCAGGCTGCCTTCCCCTCCAGTGTGATAAGAAGCCAGGAGAGTTTTAAGGAGGGCAAAGGGGCAGGGTTTCCAGGCAGGGAGTCAGCAGTATATAAATCTGGAAGCCTTTTATTTCTGTTAGTGGTTTATTGATTATGCAACAAAATGACCACCAAGAAGAGAAAATATCTAACAAAGGCATTGGAGGGACCAGGGAGTGGGCAGCTGATGGCAGCCCCTAGAGGAGGGGCTTGGCAGTCTGCCACCTAGGCTGAGTTGGGAGCTTGATCGTGTAGTCCTAGGCTTGCTGGAAGACCTCTCTGGACCCGTGTCTCCAACTAAGAGGAAGTCAAGAGTATTTACGTGCATCCACAGTCACAGCAATGTCAACAACTTCAATGTCAGCAATTCCCTCCAGGCTGGACTAACCCGTGTGAGGTGCTCCTCACTCACGTCTGTCCATGACCTCCTGCAGTCTGCCTATCAGCAGCTTCCCACAACTCCACTCTATGCTGTATCCTGAACTCCCTTCCTTCTTCCACGCCATGGAGCTCTGACTGGTTCATCACCTCACTGGCTTTCTTCTGTTATTTTCCTTCCCTTCTAATTTGTTCTGTTCAAAATAGACAATGTGGTCCTTTTAAAAAATCAGATCAAGTGAAAGAAGCCAATCTGAAAAGGTTACATACTTTATGATGAACTGTTGAATGTTTCAGAAAAGACAGATCAGCAGTCACCAGGAATTTGGGCGTGGGATGAGAAGGGGAAGCCCATGGGGTTTGTAGGGCAGTGAAGCTGGTTTGGCAAGGGAATTCAGACCATGTTTGTCAGAACTTGTGGGCAGCACAGAGTGAGCCCTGGTGTAAAGTATGGGCTTTAGCTCATAATAATGTATTGTTGAACAAATACACCACACTAACACAAGGTGCTAATAATAGAGCATTGGGGGAGGGGGGCTGAGAGAAAATTCTCTGTACCTTCTATAAATTTAAATCTATGCTAAAAATAACATCTATTAATTTTTTTAAAAAATTGAATCATGTCATTTTCATGTTTAAAAATCCTCTCATGGCTTCCCGTTGTATCTTGAAAAACAAAACCCCCTTCCCCCTGGCTTATAAAGCCTCTCTGATGTGGCCTCCGTCTTGTGCCTTCCTCTACCAGCTGACCCTGCACTCAGGGCTTCCTTCTGTTCCCAGAGATGCTCACGTTGCTCCCGTCTCAGGGCCTTTGCACTTACTGGTCCTCGGTCTGCACACCCTTTCTGCTGATTTCCAGACGGCTGGCTCTCTCTCATCAGCCATGTCTTCGTCAGAATGTCAGCATCTTAGAGAGGCCACTCCTGACCCTTCACTGTCACTTAAATCTGCAAGAATTGTTAACTGATATTTTTCTTGCTTGTGCATTTGTTTCCTTATGGAGTGTCTGGATCCCCACCAGAATGTAGCTGCCTTGGGAACAGGCTTTGTCTAGTGTGTTCATTGCTTATCCCCAAATCCTAGAACCGTACCTGACATTTCAAAGGTGCTCCGTAGATATTTGTTGATTGGATGAGTTAAGTGGAAAGTGAATAAGTGAATGAATGGATGAATGAATGAAGTTATCGAAGCTCCCTCAGGGTCTGGCCTGTGCTGGACCCTGTATGAGGTATGGTTCGTAGCTCTGGAATCTCACAGTCTACCACACAGAGGTTTATACTAAACCCGGTGAACAGAATAGAGTGGTTAAGAGCATAGGCCATGGAGTCAAAATGCCCAGTTCAAATGCTGGCTCTAAGTCCAGAGGTGTGTAGGGAAAGCATGCACAGAAGTCCTTCGAGCTAATTATATCCTCAGTGCATGCCAGTCTGCAACCCCATCATTCAGGCCATCCATATAAGGCTCACAGAACAGCACACCGCTGGCACCGGAGTTAAAACAACTTCAGAAATCACTTTATTTATTCATTTTTTGATGGATCCCCCTTTTCAGCCCTATGGAACTAAACATGGGAAGATGCAGGGCATTCTGGGGGAAACTCGATTTAAAACCATGAGAAATGGGTCCTGACTGTGCTAGGAAGTTTGATATGCATGATGTCATTTCCTCCTCCCACAACTCTGTGGAGCTGGTCCTGTTAAGGCTACTAATGCATAGGTGAGAGAGCTGAGATTCAGGGGGTAAAGTGATTTGTACTGTGTGACATCACCAAACGAAGACTCACACCCTCACTGAACTGAGGTAGGTTGCACTGACCCCTCCCCATGGCTGCTATGGCAGGCACGGGCCTGGGCCCTGAGCCCTTACACTCGGTGATGGACAGGAAACGGGGTGAATGGGAGCGAGGTCATTGTATAGACAGACTTGATTTCAAATCTTACTCGGATGAGAACTTGGACAAGCCTTCACCAGGGGGAAAATGAGGGTCATTGCAGTGTCTGCTCTACAGGTGGGGCCTCTATGACAACAGAGCTCATCTAGGGACAGCACCTGCAGAGGGTGGGCTCCTGGCAGACACTCAGTGAGTGAACGAAGTGAACAGCTGTTGTGAGAGGTGAGGTGAGATGAGGCCAGGCTGGTCAGATACGTGACAGGCAGCTCCCAAAATTCCTTGTGGAAGGGTGGGAGCTGGAGGTCCTATGACACAGCACTGGTGTGGATGGGAGTTCTGAGCAGGGAACTGGAAGTTGGGAAAAGCAACAGTGACCATCTTGACATGTGGGGTATCTAGGTTTGGAGAAGGGGGAGATCTGTTCAGAACACCCAGCAGGGTGGTAAGAGCTGGCTGCAAACTTGACTGTCCAGTCTCATATGGTGGACAGGGAGGAGAGAAGCAGAGAAAGGTCCCCCTCTGCAACCCCAGCTGGGGCCTCCCATTCTGTTCTCATGGGGGTGTGCTTGTGAGGGAACCGTACTGCTCACTGGAGCTTACCAGCTTCCCGCTGGGGTTCTTCATACCAGGAACCCTAAGGCTCAGCTCGCTCCAGAAGCAGCAACCTGGAGAGGTCACAGCACCAGAGCCTCAGGATCCTGCCCTTCTGCTTCACCCCAGTGCCCCTGCCCAGCCAGGTCACCATCTTGCTCTTTGGCTGGACTCAAGCACTTTCCACACTAGGGCTGGTGGCTCAGAAGCTTCTTTGAGCCTCAGTTTCCTGAAGTTCAGAATAGAAAAAAATCACATTAGCTTTGCAGAACTGTGAAGATTCAGTGTGCATATGTGTGTATGGTGCTAGTACAGCACAGAGCTTAGAAGCCCACAATGTGTCAGTCTTCTTCCTCCTCCTCCTCCTCCTCTTCCTCTTCCTCTTCCTCTTCCCCTTCCCCTTCCCCTTCTCCTTCTCCTTCTCCTTCTCCTTCTCCTTCTCCTTCTCCTTCTCCTTCTCCTTCTCCTTCTCCTTCTCCTTCTCCTTCTCCTTCTCCTTCTCCTTCTCCTTCTCCTTCTCCTTCTCCTTCTCCTTCTCCTTCTCCTTCTCCTTCTCCTTCTCCTTCTCCTTCTCCTTCTTCTTCTTCTTCTTCTTCTTCTTCT